>JAVJIF010021168.1:0-53264 GCA_038442645.1 Agave tequilana
AGCTCTTTATGGTTAAAACAAGCCCCTAGGGCTTGGTATGAAAGACTTTCTTCATTTCTAATTTCTAATGGCTTTAATATGGAAAAATAGGTACTACTTTGTTTACAAAACATGTTGAAAATGAAATATTTATAGTTCAAATATATGTTGATGATATCATATTTGGTTCTACTAATGAAAATCTTTGCAAAGTTTTTGAATCATGCATGAAGGAGGAATTTGAGATGTCTATGAAGGGCGAGCTTAACTATTTCCTTGGTCTCCAAATCAAGCAAAGGAAGGATGGGATGTTCATCAATCAAGCCAAGTATAAGAAGGAACTTATCAAGAAATTTGGGCTTGAAGGGGTTAAGACAAGCAAAACTCTCATGGTTACCACCACAAAGCTTGACAAGGATGAATAAGGTACAAGTGTAGACATTAAGCTTTATCGTAGCATGATTGATAGCTTGTTGTATTTAACGGCTAGTAGGCCAGGACATTATATTTTGTGTATGTCTTTGTGCTCGATTTCAATCGTGTCCTAAAGAGTCCCATTTGATTGCGGTAAAACGCATTATTAGATACCTTAAGGGCACAATTGAAATGGGTTTGTGGTATCCGAAGACCGGACAATTTTCCATGACGAGTTTTTCGGATGCCGACTATGCGGGTTGTAGAGTGGATAGGAAGAGTACAAGTGGAACATGTCAATTTCTTGGTAATTGTCTTGTTTCATGGTCCTCCAAAAAGCAAAATTCGGTAGCCCTCTCAACTGCCGAGGGGGAGTATGCTGCGGCCGGATTTTGTTGTGCATAAGTTCTTTGGATGAAACATACTCTCCTTGACTATGATTTGCATTTTGACCATATTAAAATATTTTGTGATAATACTAGTACTATTCATAGGACCAAAAATGCAAATCAACATAGTAAGACTAAGCACATTGACATTCGGTATCACTTTCTTCGAGATCATTATGAGAAAGGTAATATTGAAATTGAATATGTTTTTACCGATTTTCAACTTGCCGATATTTTTACAAAACCACTAGACTATGCTAGATTTTTCTTTATTTGTGGTGAATTGAATGTTTGTGTTATGGAATCATGAAAACTTTTTAAAACAATGTTTACCCTTTTTGATGTATGACAAAAAGGGGGAGAAAGAGAAAGTTAGATTATTTTGAGTTTTGAGTTATGCATTTTGAGTTTTGAAGAGTTATTTTGAGTTTTGAGTTTAAAATTATAACAAGTTAGTTTTGAGTTTTGAGTTAAAGTTAGTTTTGAGTTTTAAGTTATAACAAGTCAGTTTTGAATTTTGAGTTTTGGATTTTGAGGTATAAAAGGTTAGTTTTTGAATTATGAGTTTTGAGCAATATGTTTTGAATTCCTATGTCTCTCTTATGCCAAAGTTCTTAGTTTCTACTTTTCATGTATATAGCCATTCATGTATATAGCATGATTTGAGGGGGAGCTTCCAAGCTCCTTTCCCATGTTTTTGTTAAATAACTCATATGTTTTGTCATCATCAAAAAAGGGGAGATTATTGGCCCAGGTTACAATCACCCGGTTTTTGAGTTTTGATGATTACAAAACATATATAGTTATTTGTACTAATCATGTTTTAGTATTTAAGTGTGTTTCAGGGTTCTATGGATTCAAGATTTCTTCTTCCTAAAGGAAGGTATTTTGACTCAAGATTGATTCACTTCGGGTTCAAGGATTCAAGCTATTTCAACATCGCATATGGAGGAGCCCATTTGAAGACCTTGTAGTCACCTAGAACCTTTGTAAGAATTAGTTTGTTAAAGAATGTAGTTATGATAAGTTGGCTCAAGAAAACACACACACACTTTCATTTTTCAAAATACGGTTTTTGTTTTGGTTAATTGATTTAGGTGCATGTCTTGATGTTATACATGACTCAAAATATTTTATATTTTTACATCTTATTTATATCATGTATACCGACCCTTATAGCATGCTACTTAATCATATAGCCTTACAAAATTATTTTGAAAATTTTCAAAGTTCAAAATTTCCTATATAAATCCTGTTTCAGGCCCAACGGTCAACCGGGCGGTCGACCGGCTCTAGTTCAGGCCTGATCGGTCGACCGCACCGGTCAACCGGGCCTTGTGGTCTTGGCGTGCACGTTTGTCCATGTCTGCCGGTCGACCGGACTGGTCGACCGACTGAAAGACCCTTGCTCTCGGGTTTTGTCAGTCACTGGGCCAGTCGACCGACAGAACAAAGAGATCTTTTTTGTTTGGTCTCCGGTCGGCCGATTGGTCGACCGAGTCCAACGGCTAGTTTGCCAATGGACTGCCGGTCGACCGGGCCGGTCGACCGGTAGCCGCCAGCAGCCCCAACGGCTAGTTTTCTGAGTTTTAATCATTAGATTTGATTGTGATGTTTTAGTTAGCTATCTCTGAAACTTTAGGGGCTATTTCTGACCTATAAACTAGTTATAATGATGATTAGATCTCCTCTAATCCCTATAAATAGATGGCATTGGTCACTTGCAAAAATCAAGAAAAATACCCATTGTTTTGTGTTTCAAAAAGAGAAGAAAAGTTTTTCAAAGCTCTCAATTCTAAAGTGCATTCTTGGTCAAAATTTTTCAGTTGTTTTAAAGATTTTTCTTACTCTTTTCAACTGAATTTTTCTCACTACACTTCTTGAGCCAAAAATCATTCCATTCTATAAGGAGTTGTAAGAGAGAAGTTTGTGGTCCTTTTTGATCACCTTGTTACTTGTTGTTCTTTGTGTTGAGATCCCTTTGTGAAAAGGATTGGATTGGTGGGAATTCGGTACTCCGGTCTTGTGTAGACCTCTAGTAATTTCCTCGGTGGATATAGTAGATATCCTTCACGGTGGTGAAGGCGGGGACGTGAGAAGTGGCTCGAACCTCAAAACAAATTCCTTGTGTTTGCGATTGGTTTCCTTATTGTTTTCATTACTTTACATTTATATCTTGTGATACTTCTTGCTTGCACTCTATTATTGCATCCATTTCATTACTTGCATTTTTTGGTCTTTACTCATCTCAACAAGAAAGCAATTACGCGCCTCAACTCATAATCTAGAGGAATCAAAGAGGAGAAGTTCTAGAGCCCATTCACGGGGAATTCAGCTTCAATTTCTTGTTTTGAGTGATCGATTGCATCATTCTTTCATACTTGTTTAAAAGATCATTAGATTAGCATTAACACCTATTCACCCCCTTTAGGTGTTTTTCAGATTTGCATATCCTCTGGAGAGAATGTGATGCGTGGAGAATGTCTAAAAGCCTGATGATAGTGTTCATCATTTTTCTCCTCTGGCAGGGCAGGAATCTGAGCTAGAAAACCTCAGAATTTGCCAGTGCCTCTCTTAGAGCCTCACTCATTTACTTGAAAAGTCTTAGGAAAGAGTAATCTATGCAGGAATGTTGGCAAACTGGGGCAAGATATCAAAGCGAAAGAGAATTGGTGGTCCCACGTCACCCTTTTGAAGAGCTTTGGCGTAGCAATGTTCCTTCTGTTTGTCCACAGGTTGCTTCACGGGCGGCTTAATTGTCTCTTCGACTAGATGGGGAGAGCTTTCTATCATCTCACCACACTGCTTCAAATACTGCTTACCGGATCGAGTCTTTGACGTGGAAGGAGCACATATGTCAGCAGGAAAGGCAGACTCCTCTTCTCCTGAACTGGTTAGGGAATCAGATGCCTTCTTCAATTTCTCTTACAGAGACGCTCACCACATTCTTAAAATATGATCTAGCCTTTTCTTTGGACTTCTTGTTTGTGGTGGTCGTCCATTGTTGGTTTTCGATTAGGTTTTTTTGTTGTGGAGATCAGTATTGATCACCCTTTTTCCTTTTGGGATGGAAACTACTTTGGCTGGTGCTAGGGGAGATTCCAGCTAGATTGAAGGGGTGCCATTGCTGTTATATTAGCCGTCTTTTGTTCTAAATGGAGTTTGAGCACCTCCGCATCAATGAGAGCTTGGAGTTTATCTTTGAAGATGTAGCAACTTTTGGTGGGAGGCCAGAGCATCCTGTGGTATAAGCAGTAGTTGATGCCATCTGTCTTTCCCATCTATTGGGACGTCTTACCTCTGACAGCTTGAGCTTGTTACTTTTGTGAAGCAACTTAAACAGGGAGACAACATGCTCATCCTTAAAAGAATATTTCTTTTTAGCTCGTGCCTTCTCGGCAGAGCTGTTCCCTCAAGCCGATTTAGGCTTGGAAGGAAATTTGACCTTTATTGCAAGAGTGTCCCTTCTTCTTAGTTAAGAAGATGCTTCTGGAGCGCATAGTGTTGATTTATCAGGTCTCAGCTTGCTGTCTTTTTCTTCGTGTAACACCCCATTCTCGGAATATGTACTTGATACGTATTCAGACTTTTTGATCATATTTGATTTGATTTACTTTCCATATTTGTTTTTATTTTATGATTATTTATGTGATTGTTTTGCACTAGATCCACATTCGTGGACTCAGAGTTAACCTTACTCTGAACCAGGGATCCGATCCTAGGGTATTGCTCGATTTGGTCTTTTTGGTAGTTAGATTTGATCGATTTCAGTTTCAAACATCATTTCTAATATTTTAGATATTTCATGATTTTTTGAAATTTTTCAGAATTAAATTACAAAATCTTCAAAATCGGTGTCGACGGTGCCGCCGATCGGTTCTCAAATTTTAACTTACAAATGGAGTTGAATTTTTATAAATTGCTTTCACATTACTTCTTAGAATCTCATTTTCTATCTTAACACATTTTTATGGATTTTTCTGAATTTATGGAAGTTCGGTCGGTTTTGATGTCGATCGGTATCGCCAGTAAATTTTAAAATTTTAATTTGAAAATAGGATTGAATTTCTCGAATCTGATTTCACTAAAGTCCTTAAAATAATATTACTATTTTTGAGAATTTTTGGAGACCTTTTCGAGTTACTTTATTTTTCCTACTTTTCCAGTGTTTTTAGTGCTTTCCTAGAACCGGGGTTTATACCGGGATATTTTTTCTTTCTTTTCTTTTCTTTTCTTTTCTTTTCCTTTCCTTTTTACTTTTTCATTTTTTTCCTCCACCACAATCTTTTCTCTTCTTTTCTTTTCCATTTTTCTCCACCACACAACCACCCCCCATAATATCTTCTGCCTTTTTTTCCCTTTCCTTCTTCTTTCTTTTTTCTTTTTTTCTTTCTTTCTTTTCCATCTTCTCCCCTGGTCGGACTTGTGCCTCCTCTTCCTCCCTCTCTCTCTTAGAATTCTCCCTCCCTCTCTCACAATCTCCAAATCTCTCTCCATTCCCTTTCTTCTCCACTTTCTCTCTCTCCCGCACTCTCCAGTTCACTCTCTCTCCCACTCTCGTCCCCACTCTCCTCCCCACTCTCTCCCAAACCGGTTATACCTCCACCTCCTCTGAACCGACACCGGTGAGATCCACCATGGCTCCGGTGGTGCCCCCAACTTCAGCCTCCCCTCTCCTCCACTTCTTCCTCTACCTCCTCCATCAACACCATCTTCATCTTCTTCTTCCTTACATCACCACTACCAACCACTCATCCCACCACCATCTTCAATACCTCCACTACCACAACCACCACCTTCACCTTCTCCACTTTCACCATCACCCAACACCACCACCTTCGTCACCACCTTCACCACACCATCACCACCTTCATCACACCATCACCCCTTACCTTTCTTCCTCTTGAGGTGGCCGGCGCCACCTGGGGCCGACCGGTGGCACCCACAGTGCCTCATGGCCACGCGACTGTGGCCAGGGTATGGCAGGGCTGGGGCCCTTGGCCCTGCCCGTAAGCAGGGTGGAGGCGGCTGCTTCCCCTCCCTTCCCTCTCTTCTCCTCTCTTTCTCCTGAAACTCTCTCTTTCTCTCTCTAATTCTTTCTCTCTTCTCTCTACTCTCTTTTATTCTCTCTCTAAAAATATACATATATTTTATTATATTGAGCACTTTGACGTTGAATTGGATTTCTGAAATTGTCGGTATTTTATGAAGATTTATAGGCGAGTGTTCTCACCTCTTTTTTTGGGTTTCTCTGCTTCGACGGGTGAATTGTATTTATGTTATATTTTGTGGATATGTATATTGTACCATGTGATGTCCATATTGGTGTTGTGGGCCTGTATGTTGTGATGTATCTGTATCGATGTAACAAATGCCTGTAATAGTGTAGTCGATTTCTGTGTATATGCCTGTGGTTGGGCTAACGGTGGTGCAGGTTGCAGATAGAGTTTTTGGACGAACCTACCCAATAAGGTAACGGCGTCCCAGAGACCACTTTTTGGGCTACCCAATGGGTACCATTCCCTGTACCCTTATAGGTTTAGTGGTAGCTTTGGCGGAGTAGTTTTGCCTCCTCAGCCTTCGGACTAGACTATCCAATAGACTTTGGTCTTATACCTTTGAATTTTTCATGATAGCCCCATCACGAGGTTGACCGATCCACAATTCTCCCATTATTATTTCTATCTGTGTGTATATGTTGGTACTAACACCTACTGCAGGTATTTCAGCCTCTAGGCTCTGGCCTACTTCCTCGAAAAAGGAGAGCACTTAGATCCTCTGGGTCTCTCAGCTCCACTTGATGGGCATGTTTAGCGCTCAGTGCTTTATCACTAGACTCGCTTAGGCGAAACCCTGTCAGATTTCAAACTCGTATTTTAAGCCGAGTCGTCCTGGTAGCTCTGCCAATGCTTTAGTGATTAAATACTGTTCGCTAGACGTGCCTCTAGCTTGCTTAGCTCCACTTGATTGTGCTTGACTAATATGCTCTATGTATTTTTTTGCTGGTTGTGAAGAGTTTGAAATATTTCATTATATGTTTTTTGGTATCATGTCAACTGACCTGTTAATCACCCGATAACTGATGTCTCACTCTTGACTTGTTACCGACATCACATCTCATGTACCTGAACCCAGAGGGATGGCGAATGTGCCACACCACACATGTGGTGGGGGCCACCGCTTGGTATCCGTGGGGCCACCTCTAGGTATCCATATCGCATCCTCTTTGCACCTATTACCCGTAATGCATATGATGTAGAGCTAAGTGCCACACGGAGCAAAGTGTCACACTACACACGCGATGGGGGCCATCTTTTAATATCTGTGAGGGCCACCTCTATGTATCCACTATCGTGTCTGTGGTCTTTCTACCCTCCTGATCCAGCACCTGACACGTAACAATAATAATATTAGGAACGTGGGATATTTGGTCTCTCCCTAATTCGGGTACTGGTATTCACATATCAGATCCAAATGAGTTCTCTAGAGTACACATCCTAGTACGGACTACTAGTGGTGTGAGACACTGATAGGGAGATGATTGAAATATCAGACGGTACTGATATATTATCAGATAATCTAAATTGTAGCACATTAACTTACTCCTGCATATGACTTGCCCTATTATTATAATCCAATAATTCATGTTGTATAACTTGAGCTGGACATCCTATTTTACTAATTATGATTTTGGGTTGCTACCGGGATTTTCTAACCTCTTATTTACTGATTGTACTGGCATGCTTGTGACTCAACACATGACCCTGTATCAGATATAACTTAATTACCAAATAATAATAAAGTCAGGAGCGGGTGTTATTGAATCACGTCCTCATTCGGATAATGGTGTTTGTACATCGAGTTCAGATTAGGCTCTGCCAGAGTGCGGACCCGTGTGAACTGCCAGTGGTATGGGATACTGAAAAAAATAATTAGAATAATAGGCGATATTGATTGTTATTATTGTACGATTAAGTTATCCTATCCATCACTTTTATATGATCTCTGTGACCCAATAATTACTCCTGACATTCCATTTCTGCTACACTGAGGCCAATTCAGTTGTATGAACTCAGATGATGGTAATATAGGGTATATGATATATGATAAAGGTTTCCTTCTTTGGATTATCTCCTCGATGTATCAATCTCACGAATCCAAAGTCTGAGCTTGTATAACTAGTTTTATCCATATTTATATTTGATATATTACTTGATGTCTCACTGCATTCTGTGTGCCTGTGATGACAACACAATTTTCTATTCACGCTTTTCTCTTCATATTTATCAAAACACATGTGCTGGTCCCTGCACGCCACTTGATATTCATTACCTCACTCGTTGGGGAGTTTCTGACTCCCCTAGATCTACATATCCAGATCTTGGAGCTTGGAACTTGGAGCTTGAAGCTTGTGATTCTCCCAGTGGCTGATCAGAGATGCGCAGGAGAAACATGGATCATCAGGAGACCGTCTAGAGCCCTTTCCTTTCAGCCTCCTGTTAGACTCTCGAGTTTTTCTTTTGTAACTCATGAGCATCTTTTGTACTGTTCATAATTGTATACCTCTTTGTATTCTCACATTTGCTCCTATCATTGATGTAATATTCTTATAGTATTATATCATATTTTGTGATAATTTTGTGATTGTACTCTTATGTTGGAATGTATAATACACTACGTACTTTCGTACTCTGATTCTTGCCTGTACTGATGCTTAGTGTATATATGTGAGCATATTTTTGATCTGCGTATATACGTCACAGTAACATCTCCATACCAGCAGATCGGGGTGTTACACTTCAGCCTTAAATCTGACGATGATCTCTTTTGTTTGCTCGCCTTTTAGCACCAATTGCTTTCAAGTGCGACATTTGGCTACACCTATTTAAGTCAGGAGTGCAGTTTGCAAATTGTGACAGAAAATCTATACCAGTGTAAACTGCGTCATGCCACTCGGACATCAAAGTGCCATACTCTGATACCTCTCTACAAACAATTTGATGGACTTTCCTTTCTTCGGTTTTGTTACAAGGAGAGTTGGCAATGATATTTCTGTATTGTCTTCAAAAAAAAGAGCCAAAAATAGCTTCTCGAGATTGGCCTAGGTCTTGATAGAGCTATCGGGAAGCTTCATGAACCATTCAAAGGCCACACTCTTGAGGGTACTAATGAATAAATGAGCCATGATGGTATCGTTCGATACTACATTTCTGATTTGGGATTTAAAGTAGTATATACGTTGGTTCGGTGACCCCTTACTGTCAAAGGTGTGCAGGGTTGGTGCGTTGAACATGGGGGATAAGGTGTAGCATCCCACTCTACCGAATATGGTTGAACTATTCTCAGCTCCTGGAGATTACTGCAATTAGCAATGGCCTCTAGGCGTTTCTCAAGTTCGTTCATCCGCTTAGAGTGTCAACCTCCATTTTCTGAACCATCCTCCTCTTTGGATGAAGATTTGGGAGGTTCAGAATTGGAGTTGTTATCACTTTTAGTTTTCTCAGAAGAAGAATTTTCTCTTTGCTTATGTTTCTCTTTGTTCTTGCTGGAGGAAGTGTTAGGCTTGGATCCCTTGAGCTCTTCTTTTAGTTTGTCAGCAACTGAGTTATCATCGCCTTGAGGTCGTCGATAGATTTTTGCTGGACCTGAAGCATCTCCTGCTGGTCCTTCTGCACCCTAGCTTGCTCTTTGAACCTCTTAGCCACCACTTCTAGAGTTTCGGCGATAAATGCAAAGGCCTCCTTCTCCATATAAGAGTTTGATGATTGAGATTCTGTGATAGCGGAGTGCTCATCGCTTTCCTTAACTCCCTTGGCCAAAGCATTGTAGTCTACCGGGGCTATTACACAAGTCCGAATTCGAGTGTGTTGGTAGATCCCTTCAGGTTCTATCAGTATTTCTTTCAAATCTGAAGAAGGTTCAATATTGGATTCCCCAGAACAGATGGCCAACTGCTTCCCTTTCGACTTACTTGGTGTGATGTTTGAACCCACCATGTTGAAAGTCACATCAGGATACTCCCATCAGAGATTGATCTTTTCTTACGGGAGCGACGCTTCTTGACTGAGTTAGAAGATGGGTCGCTGACAGCTGATTGAAGACCAATGGTTTGCTCATATGCGAACTACAATGACACTTGGAGAGTACTATCATGATGAGTCACTCGTAGCAAGCAGTATTGAGGAGGGATTTGATATACATCTCGCTTCTTTTTCAAGTAGTCCCTCAGATCCATTGTAGGGGTATCTAAAGAACCAACCTCAAACTCATGTGGGTGAGAGCTTTCTAGTTCAGCACTCCTCTTAACCTTCAGAGGCTGGCTGCAGACTTCGCATTTAGGTGTAGAAACACGAAGGTCGTGTTTTGATAGGCCTTGCTCCTTAACGCGAGTCTTACATTCTGGCAGAGAAACGCGGACCTCGCATTTTGGTTTATAAATGTGGACTTCACATTTTGCTTTAGCAAAAGACTGAACGTAGATCTCGCGCTCTGGCAATGGAACACGGACCTCACGTTTTGGCTTGGCCAAAGGTTGAACGTGAGTCTCACGTTCCGATAGTAAAATGCGGACCTAGCATTTTGGCTTGGCCAAAGGTTGAACACAAATCTATTGTCGATGAGCGTGACACATTTGTCGACGCTCAGCATTCTGATTGAGTCACAAGGGTTATTGGGAACTCCCGGCAACCTGAAATTGCAGAGTCTGGAGAGGAAAGTGATGGGGAGATTGGTTCCCACCATCTTTTCGACCATGAACCGATACATTGGCCCTATAAGTCTCCTGAGAAACGTTGCCGCATTCCATATGGGTTATAGGGCCTCGTTGGAACTGACGCTGCTTGCGCTGTAAGCAATTGCACAGGTCGCTTTTGGAGAAGTCCCTGAAGTGACTTGAGAGTGAGTCTCCAAAGAGACTTTGCAGTATTACCGCGTTGCCTTTTGGCTTTGAAGCCTGAAGAGAGAAATTCTTCAAATTTCTCTTAGTCGAACTCAATAATGAGTGATTCGACCATTGACCTAAGGAGTTTGATGTCAGCTTGTGCTACAATCTTCTCATCGGTAGAGAAAACGTCCCCAACGAAGTTGCCATCTTTTGTTCTTCCCTTGAAAATTTTGAGTTGTAAAAATTCATATTGATTACATAGAAGATTACAATGGATCAATATTCGATTACAAAAGAGAGGAGGATTTGAATGGATCTCCTCTTTGTTTAAAACTGGGTTCCTCGTGTGTCAATGGAGAGTGAATCTTGCTTTCTGTTGACCGGCTAAACGTAAATCTCCTCTTGGATCATCTTGAGGATGCTCTTGAAGAGATTGAAATAACTCCACTTGAACGTAGCAAACGTTAGAGTCTTTTTAAAGAAAAAACTTCTCTTCCTTTATCTCTCTCTCCCCCCAAAATCCTCCAGAAAAAGGCCAAAGGAAGGGCCCTTCTCTTATGGATTTCAAGCAATTTATGGGGGAATTCAGGGGTAGAATTGTCTCCTAGAATCACTTTATAATGGGGATTAACTCCCACATTTTCTGGGTGTTAATTGACCTAGTAATGTAATGAAGGGTCAATTACAACAGAAACGCGAATCTCGCATTGAATGCGAACCTCGCTTTGTTATTAGACGCGGAGCTTATACGCTTCTTAGGGTTACATTTGAGTGGGACACAAAGCTCACAGGCTCACGTTTGATGCAAAGTGTCGAGCTACCTAGGCTTACGCTTGATGAGGAGGTGCGTCACGTCTAGCCTTTGAATGCGACCTTCGCGTTTTTTTTTCTGTATGATGATATCCGTGTTTGGATTGAGATCTATTCTCGCGTCTGACTTGAGACTCGCGTTTGGTGTTGGAAGTGACCTTCGCGTTTTGTGAGGTCTGCATCCTCAGCTTGTCCTCAGTGATTTTTAGACAGCCTACAAAGTTTCAAGTTGGTAATAGCAAGGAACTTCTTGTATCTCATGTCGTGTTTGGTTTCACTTGTCTTTAATATCTTTTATCTTCTTTAAACTTTCAAAATGTGTTCCATCTATCACTTGGTTGGATCTTCTATGTAACACCCTATTCCCGGAATACGTATCCGGATACGTGTCCCGATTTTTCTCTTGTATTTTTCTATTTTTCCGTATTTATTTTTCTTTTATTGTTATTTTTATTATCATTTGGTATTGGATCCGGATATTTGGATTCCGGCTCAGCTTGAGTCTGAACCCGGGACCCGATCCTAGTGTACTACCTGATTTGACCTTTCTAATAGTCAAATTTGACTACTTTCAGTTTCAAATACTATTTTTTAATATTGTGAATTTTCATGATTTTCTGAAATTTTTTAAAATTATTTGCAAAATCTTCTAAAACAGGTATCGATCAGTATCACCGATTCATTCGAGATTTTTAATTAACAAATAGAGTTAAGTTTCTAGAAACTGCTTTCACATTGTTTCTCAAGATCGTATTTTCTATTTAAACACTTTTTAAAGATTTTTCTGATTTAATTAAAATTCGACCGAATTGGTGTCGATCGGTGAAACCGATCGATTCCAGGATTTTTAATTTACAAATCAGATTAATTTTGATTTTACAGTATTTAGCAGGATAATATTTCTATTTTAAGAAACTTCAGAGATTTTTTCTGGATTAGTCAAAATTTTCAACGCCTCAATCCGCCGAATAAGGGGACGCTATGACGACATACATACACATTGTAAAAATACCCTGATATACGTACAGTAAGCTTCAGTACTAGAAAATAAATACAATAAACATAATAATTTCAGCTTTAATGAGCACAAGAGTACCTGCAATGGGTCAATGATCATGATATATTTATAAACAGAGATAAATAAGGAAATAAAGACTGCATAATAAAGATACCTATAAATAACATAGATGAGGAGTCTCCTATTTATATCCCGTAAAATATCAGGTACTACGATATCCGGAATCTCCAATCTGGACATGTAAACTTAGGATTGTCAGAAAGTAATCTAGTGAGTGGTAAAATAAAAGGAGTAATAATATATTATAATAGTAGTACAAGCATAATAAGATATAATATGTTTAACTACCAGTGATACAATATAATTATGCTAACGATTGGTATAACTATAACAGTAATAATACCTAGCATACATGTTATGATACTACTATAATCTTATATAATTATATAACATGAATAGCAATTACTATTATCAGGAGGAGTCTTATATATATCATCTACCTTTATACTATTAGGTTATTATAATCAATAGGAGTTATACTATTTATATGTTATTGTCAGTATGTGAAATATGATATAACATTTAGTGACATTTCAATATAGTCAACTTGTATAAGTAACATATATCATCTTTTATTATTTTTCATTTAATGTTTAAAGTCTAGTAAAAATGATATGATAGTAACGTGAATAATTTAAATAATATGAACATGTATACATGAAGTACACATGATAACCATACTTAATATGAAGAAAACATATGGAATACATGGAATACAGAGTATACGTGTACATGAATAACGTATCTGTGAAGAATACAAGAAGTGCAAAGTATATATGTGACATGATGGTAGATAAGATAGTAAAAAGTGTAACAGTATAAATGGACAATAATATACATGTATCGAACGTGTCATGTGATATTTTAATCAATCTCTTCCAGTATCCCATACCACTGGTAGTTCATACCTGAGCCCATACTCCAATCGAACCCATCCGAACATGACATACGGGTACCATTATCAGAACGAGAGGGTGCCTAAGTACGAGGCGTTCCTAACGTCGTCATTGTTGGGTGTTTAAATGTATCATGTACTGGGTCTAAATAACTAGTGCACTGAGAATGTCTTTATCATGCCAACACCCATGATGTGGGATTCTAGAGATAACCCCTCACAGATTCAAGAAGTGGCCCTCACCATGTATATGGTGTGTCATTTTGTTCTATATGACACTTAGTTTCACACACCTTGTGTCGGACGCCAGCATGACTGTGCATATAACATGTATATCAAGTAATAGAAGTACTGAGTCGATCAATAACAATATCGATAGCAAGAGTACCGGAGACATTCTCGTCACCCAATACCAGGCAGAGTGAGAATTTTAGAGGTGACCTCCACGGACTCAAGAGGTGGCCCCCACCACGTATAGGTGTGATGTGACACTTTGCTCCATGTGGCACCTAGTTTCACACATATTCTACCGGACGCCAGTGTACTGTGCTAATAACAAGGTTACCAAGATACAGATTGGCCTGGCTGAATAACAATGTTATAACATGTAACAACAGAATTTTATCAGTAATGCGGTAACAAGAACAAGTATACAATATAACAGGAGTATATGAATATTCAAGTAACGATAATTCAGGTAAAATAAACAGTGATCCATGCAATTTGAATACATGAATATTCAACACATGTATACATGAAATCTATGACAACATGAAATAACTGTGTACAGAATATCCATACAACGATGATACAAATATATGAAATAATGTATTCAGTGGAATAGCATATCCGTGTATCAGTGGTACATGAACATGAAATAGTAGTATCCAGTATAACAGTAATACAAGCACATGAAATAACAATATATAGTGTAATAGAGTATCAGTGTGTGATGATATAAGTACATGAAATAATGATGTCCACAATTATAACAAACACATGCTTAACATGAATTAACAGTATCCAATATATCAGTGGTTATTCTCGTGGTTCAGGTAACAGGGACAATGTCGAGGTGATATAGTTAATATCAAATAAATGTCAATCGGTATATATACCAGTACTTGTTATACCATTTTTATGTTATTACTGTTATCGATATCATAAAAAATATAAATAATTATTTATTTTCAAATTCTTCACAACCATTTTAATAATTACTAATTTATTAGTCTGGGAATCCTCTAATCTACCGTATAATACGTACCCAACATGTAGATAATTCATTTATATTTTATGAATCACAATAAAAGATTATTTTATTGAAGATATCATATTTAAAAAGCATGCATTTATATTTTAATTAAAGTGTTTTACCAATCATATGATTTATTAAACAATAAATGCAATTACAGGATTTATTAAATGATAAACACTATTTAATGAATTAGTTTTTATTTAATACATTGAAATATCACTTATAAAAAACACTCACGTAGTGATAATGAGAATGTAGATCTCATTTCTACGATTGCAACGACTCGAGAATCATCAAAATGGGACTCCACATGCTCAAGATATCGCCTGAATATTAAAATCATTAAAATTGGGTTAAATATGAAATAAATGTATAAAATGCAAATAGTATAACTTGTCAGGGGGTTTTTATGTAAAATTACCTTTCTTAATGATCAGGTTTTGATTGTTTATTGGGTCGGGTTCAGATCCGATAATCCGGACCCAACAAACTTAAATGAATATGGGTTAATGGGTTTTGGGTTTGGGTTTATTGGGTCGGGTTTAAGTTGTTGTGTTGGATCCAACATAGGAGAGAGAGAGAGAGAGAGAGAGAGAGAGATAAAGAGGTAGAGAGAGATGAAAAAAATGATGAAAGAAAAGAAAAGAAAAGAAGGAAAGAAGAAAAGGAAGAAGAGAGGAAAAAAAGGAGTTGGGAGGGAGTTTGGCCCGCGGCTTGGCCGGCAAAAGGTGGCGCCACCGACCAGGAGAGGGACGGCGCGAATGTGGGCCGCCTTGGTGGCCGGAGGAGAGAAATTGAGAGGAGGAGATGGGGGTGTGGAGTAGATGGTGATTGTGGTGCTGTTGATTGATAATGATGTTGGAGAATTTGGTAGTTAGGGTGAAAGGTTGGGTGTGGAGATATGGGTTATGGGAGATGGTGAAGGAGTTAATTTGATGGAAGTGGTGGTTGATTTTGAGGAAGAAGATGATGGAGTTAGCATTGGATTTTTGTGAAATTGAAGGTGGTGGAGATTAAAAGAGATGGAGAGGAAGAAAGGGAGTTGGGAGTGGCCACTGGGGTTAGTCAGAGGTGATGGAATGGTCAGAGGGGGCACCAGCGGTGGATTGGGGCACTGGTCTTGGAGAAGGAGGGAGAGAGATGTAAAGAGAGATTGAATTAGAGAGAGTGAAAAGAGATTGAATTACAGAGAGGGGAAGAGAATTAAAGGGAGAAGAGAAGAGAGAAGAGGTGGTGGAAGAGAGTCGACTGTCTTATGGGGGAAGGAAGAAGGATGTTGGAGGAGAAGATAGAAAAGAGAAGAAAGAAAAAGGAATTTATTTAATATTATTTTATTGGGTAAAAATTGACTAGTTCTGAATAGTTCTCAAAAATTCATAAAATAAAATATATTACTCGAAGGAATAATGTAAGATTAGATTCAAGAAATTTAGTCTGATTTGCAAATTAAGATCCTCGAATGTATCATCAATACCGGTCGACACTGTTATGCTGAATTTTGAATAATTCAGAAAAATCCCCAAAATAACGCTAAGGTTAAAAATATGATTTTAAGAACAATTTGAATATAGATTCTTGAAATGCAACTCCTTTCGTAAATTAAAAATCATAGAGTCAATTATCGGTATCGGTCGACACTGAAACGGAGGTTTTCCAAATAATTCAGAAAAATTCTAGAAAATTCTGAAAAATAAAAATATTAGGAAATAATATCTGGAACTGAAACTCGATAAATTTGACTACCAAGAAAATCAAATAAAATATATACACCGTATTAAATACTGATACTGTGACATGTACATCTTGGATCCAGGGTTACAAAATTTACCGAATATAATAATATTTTATTTTCTTGCTTGTTTTCCTTTCCTTTTTTTCTTTTCCTTTCTTCCTTTTTCCTTGCTCCCTCGTGGACAACCTGCCAACACTACCCCATTCTCCTTATCTTATTCTATTTTATTAATTTTAAATATATTAATTTATTTTATTCCTTTTTCTTTTCACTTCTTTCGTTTTTATTCCTTTTCTTTTCTGTTCTTTCTTTCTCTTTCTTCCCTTTTCTTCCCCAATTGCTCCCCACTCCTCCCCATGCCCCGCCAATCCATCGTACCGCCCCTTTTTCTCTTTCTTTCTCTCTCACTTTCCTATCTTTCTTTCTATCCTTAAACCTCTCTACTTCTCTTTCTCTCCATCTTCTTCTCCCACCAACCCCCACCTCTTCTCCTCCTTTCCTTACCTCTAACCGTCGCCCTCCCTGGTGACTGTCGCATGTCATCGACCTCTAGTCATCATCTCCGACCATCCACCACCTACCCAATCACTAATTCCACCCATCCACCACCAATTCCTCCTCCAATCTTCACCAATTCCACAAAATCCACCACCACTTCTTCCAATTCCTTCACACTCCATCTTCCCTCATCTACTGGCCTCCCACAATTTCCACCACCATCTCCTCTCCCCACCACCACTCTCCGCCATCATCACCACACATCACCATCTTCAACAACAACAACAACAACATCACTATAATCTTCTTCACCACCCAACCATCACTATCACCCTTCCTCACCTCCTCCGCCCGCGCCCCACTCACAGCCGGCCGGTGACCTCCGATGGCCACCTGGCCGCGAGCCAACCTCCCCTCCCTCTCTTTCTTCTTTTCTTCTTCCTTCCCTTCTCTTTTCTTCTATCTTTTTTCCTTATTTGCTTCTCTCTCTCATATTGTTTTCTTTTTTTTCTCTCTAAATGTGGTTCTTCCATTCTCTCTCCTCTTCTCCTCTCTCCTTGTTCTAGATCTAGTTCTCTTCTTTCTCTCCTCTTTCTAATTCTCTCTATCTCTAAGTCCTATCTCTAACTCTCTCTCTATAATTCTCTCTTTCATCCCCTTAATTCTCTTTTTTCACACTTCACGTGCTAACACCCCGGTGTTTCTCCAAGTCCGCCACCGCATCCCCGTTGGCCGATATGCGAGTATTCTTTTGGATTCTGAAGACTCTCTTTTTGGTGTTTTGGGCGAGTATCATTCCCTGGTTTTGTGAGTACAATTTCTCTTGAATGAATGTTTTTTTATTATTGTTATGTGCTTGGTGAATGCTATTCTGGCTTTTAATACATGACACATCGTTATGCGACTTGATATATGATATGCGAGCGATTATCTAATGTTGTATATGTTTTGTGAATACTTGTTAGTTGTTATTGCGAATACCATTATTTCATGTTTGGCGTGTATTGTTATTTATATGCATGTTTGTACTAATATTTGTGCAGGCACCTATTTAATCTCTGGATTTCATATAGCTTCGTCAGAGGGCGAGCTGAGCGCTTTACAGTTGACTTGTTCTAGTTGTTGGAACTTTAATTTTGATGATAACATTTGTGATGCAGATACATTGGAGTTCTATTTCAAAAATCTAATGATGAGTTCTAAGTGTTCAAGACTACTCAAGGATATTGGCTATTTTTATGTATTTTTTATAAAATGTTAAAAGCCTTGAACACACACACAATTTAGTCATATAGTCGACTTATACCCAAGTCTAGTCGACTTATATATCCTATAGTCGACTTACCTTTTTATGTAGGGCCTGTTTGTTTCGTTGCAAAACGTCGCAAGTCGTAAGTCGTAAAATGAGAATGGAAAAAGTGAACTGTAGCAGAGAAAATATATTGTGTTTTATGGTGTTTGGTTGATAAAGTGAAGTGTAAATGGAAAAGTATATTGTGTTTTACGGTGTTTGGTTGATAAAGTGAAAGTGTAAATGGTAAAGTATATTGTGTTTTACGGTGTTTGGTTGGTAATGTAAAAGTGTAAGTAGAAAAATTGACCACAAAATTAACTGTAGCAGTGATTTAAATATTATAAATACTATTAAATTAAATCTACTATTGCAAATTAAATTTATTAATAAATTTGAGATAAAAATTAATATTCTTAATATTTTATTTATAACAATAATATTAATAAAATATTAGTATAAATAGTAAAATATTACTAAAATATTAACTAAATAAATAATATAAATTTTAAGAAAATCTAAAGAACATTAATAAAATTTTAAGAATACTAATAAAATATAAATATTAAAAAATCTTACAAAAATAATAAAATATAGTTATAATATTATAATTTTAAAAATACTTGAAAATTATTATAATATAAATTTTATTATAATATTATTGTAATATTATAGAAATATAAAATTAACAAAGTAAATATAATTATAATTTAATAATAAATTATCATTATCGTATTATTATACTGAATTATTATTACATATTAACATAATAAAATATTAATATAATAATAATATATTATGATATTAATAAAGTAATTTTTTATATTAAAAATAAATAATTAAATATATAATAAAGTATAATATTGTTATATTAATAAAATATTAACTCTAAATAAAATAATAAAAAATGGAATAAGTATTAATAAAATAATAAAGTATTAAATAAAATATTAAATAAAAATATTAAATTAAAATAGTAAAATATTAAATATTAAAATAATATTAAAAATAATAAAAAATTAAAGTTTAAAAATATAAAATAATTAAATAATTAAATAAGAAATTGAACGCTATTTAAAATATTAAATATTTAATAATATTAAATTATATATTGATTATCAAGTAGCTGTTTTAAACTGTAAGTGTACTACAAGTGAGAGTTACATGACCACAAAATTAACTGTAGCAACTGCAAGTGAGAAAATATGAGTGTAAAAGTGAGATTTACATGACCACAAATTTAACTGTAGCAACTGCAAGTGGGAAAAGAAGAGTTGCATTTTGCAACTTGTTTTTCAGCGAAACAAACGGCGGAAAATGGAAAAGAAGTTTTACGACTTGTGTTTTGCAGCGTTTTGCGGCGAAACAAACACACCCTAAGTCTTTCCACAGATACATATCAACTTTCTGTTTCTTGACTGTTAGTAGTATTAGTCGACTTACCTGCACTGCTCGTCGACTAATCCAAGTTGTAGTCGGCTAATCCAAGTTGTAGTCGACTAATTCTTTCTGCTGGTCGACTAATTATAGTTTCCAAAAATTTATCATCTGTATCAGTCTTGATGTAGTCAACTTGCTTTCTTGACTAGTCAGCTAACCCAGGCAAAATGTCATATCCTTGTTGACTACCCTTCTGGTCAACTTATAACAGTTTCTGACTATTAAACAGTTATTGTTATTTTGGTGTTTATCCAACGTTCTGATATTCAAATCCAACGTTTTGATATTCAAATTTTACTTGATAACTTCCCTAACTGATCATAGATTTCAGCTATAAATAGGGATGTTATCCTAGGCTAAAAACACCAATTCAAATGGTTAGTTTTCTGTCTAAACTCTGTTAAAAATTCTGTTTTTCAGAAACTAGTTTTCACTTTCATTTCTTCACACAATTCCAATCCTATTATGAAGAATTTTGAGAGTCCATCTATAAGAGTCCTTGTTTACAATCACATACAAGTTTCAAGGCATATAGGATATTTTGTAATCACTCAAAGAGAAGAATTCTATAAGGTTATCTTCTTGGTGTTGAGAAGAGGTATACAAGGAAATTGTCTTCTTGGTGTAGAGAAGAGTTGTACAGATTTGGCAAAGGTTATTTTGTCAAGTGGCAAGGATGGCAACGGAGTTTCCTTCATCACAATTCACAGGACATTTTACACAATGTCCACCACTATTTGATGGATCAAATTATAACTACTAAAAGTGTAGAATGAAGATCTACTTGCAACCAGTTAACTATGAACTATGAAACATAGTAGAAGCACCATACACTAAGCCCACCACCAATTACAATGCGTGGAGTGAAGAACAAAAGAAGTCTACAAATCTAGATGCCAAAATAATGAACGTGCTATTTTTTGCCATGAACAAAGAAGAATTCAATCGTGCATCAACGGCCAGATCTGCAAATCAAATATGACATATTTTACAGGTAACCCATGAAGGTACAAATAGGGTTAAAGAGTCCAAAATTTTTGTTCTTGTTCACAGGTTTAAACTCTTCAAAATGAAAGATAACGAGATAATTTTAGAAATGATTACAAGATTCACGGACATTACAAATTCCTTAGAAGCCCTTAGAAAGGAGTACACTCAAGTTTAAAAAGTTAGAAAGGTTCTTCGTGCACTCACATCAGATTAGGAGAAGAAAACCACTGCAATAGAAGAAGCAATTGATCTCTCAATAATATCATTAGAAAATCTTATTGATAATTTAATGGCATATGAAGTGCAACTTGAAGATCAGAAGAAAGATAAACAATAACTTCAATCAAAGAAGAAAGTACTTGCCTTCTATACATCCTCAGATATGGACGATTCAAATGATGATGAAGAGGAGATGGCAATGCTTTCAAGAAAATTCAGAAAGTTCTTGAAGTAAGGTAAGTTTAATCCTACATATTTTAATTGTAATAAAACAGGTCATATGAAAAAGGTTGCCCATTGCTCAAAAATAAAGGAAAATTCAAGAGCAAAAAGTTAAAAAAGAAGAAAGATTATCAAGCATCATGGGAGAATAGTGATTCATCTTCCTTAGATGAAGAAGAAGCCACTGAGCATGCCAATGTTTGTTTTATGGCTCAAGAAGAAGATGAGGTACAATATACTGAATTGTTAGATGCATTTCATGAATTATATGATGATCTTAAAAATGAAAAGGTTAAAAATAAAGTTTTAACAAAGGAAAATGAAAGACTCAATAAAGAAAATTCTGTTTATATTTCTCAAATTTCTTCTGTAAATTCTCAAAAGGATGACTTTGAAAAATTATATTATCTTTAAAAGGGATAATGAGAATTTCTTAAAGAGAATGCTTTACTTCAAAAAGAAACTATTTCTTTAAGTTCTAGAATATCTATTTTAGATAAGGAAATGATCAGTATCAAAATTAAGTATGAAGAAATTTTGAAAAATGTGACAATTTAATAAAGGAAAAGAAAATCTAATGATTTATTATCTTATCAAAAGATTTCAAATAATCATTTTGGTATTGGATTTTCAAAAGATAAGTTTGAAAAATCTATACATGTTGGTTTTGGATTTTCAAAACATAAATTTACACATGTTTATGAAAAGAATCATAATCTATATAATTCTTTTGTGAAAAGAAATGTTAATAATATTTCAAAAAGAATTAAGAACAAATATATATGGATTCCTAAAAATTTAAGTATTATGGATAAAAAAACTTATATTGCATCATATATACATCATGTATATAATTCTTGTGATTATATTTATACTAACAAATAAAAACCAAATTCAAATTGGGTTTGGATTTCCAAAAGGTTAATATTTTTTATCATGTTATGATAGGTACCATTTAAAATGTTTATCTTACAAATACCTTACATGAAAAAGTTATTTCTTATTTCAAACACTTGATAATGCAATATATATATATATATATATATATATATATATATATATATATATATATTATAATATATTTTTTAAGAGGGAACACTTGTTTTCTATATTTGTTATAACCTGTTCTATCTAGGGGATAACAATTTTTATTATAACATGTTCTCTGCAGGGGAGTTATATGCACACAACTTGTCATCATCAAAAGGAGGGAGAATGTTGAAACTTTGATTTTGATGATAATATTTGTGATGCAGATGTATTGGAGTTCTATTTCAAAATGCTAATGATGAGTTCTAAGTGCTCAAGACTACTCAAGGATATTGGCTATTTTTATGTATTTTTTATAGAATGTTAAAAGCCTTGAACACATACAATTTAGTCATATGGTCGACTTATACCCAAGTCTTGTCGATTTATATATTCTATAGTCGACTTACCCCTTTATGTAGTCATAAGTCTTTCCACAAATACAAATTAACTTTCTATTTCTTAACTGTTAGCAGTATTAGTCGACTTCCTGCACTGCTAGTCGACTAATCCAAGTTGTAGTCGACTTATCCTTTCTGCTGGTCGACTAATTATAGTTTTCAGAAACTTATCATCTGTATCATTCTTGATGTAGTCGACTTGCTTTCTTAACTAGTCGACTAACCCAGGCAAAATGTCATATCCTAGTCGACTACCCTCCATACCCTAGTCGACTTATAACAGTTTCTGACTGTTAGACAGTTATTGTTATTCTAGTGTTTGTCTAACGTTATAATATTCAAATTTGATTTGATAACTTTCCTAACTGACCATAGATTTTAATTATAAATAGAGATGTTGTCCTACGCTAAAAACACCAATTCAAATGATTAGTTTTCTGTCTAAACTCTGTTAAAAAATTTTATTTTCCAGAAAACTAGTTTCCACTTTCATTTCCTCACACAATTCAAGTCCTATTGTGAAGAAATCTGAGAGTCCACCTATAAGAGTCATTGTTCATGATCACATATAAGTTTCAAGGCTTATAAGATATTTTGTAATCACTCAAAGAGAAGAATTGTACAAGGTTATCTTCTTAGTGTTGAGAAGAGGTGTACAAGAAAATTGTCTTCTTGGTGTAGAGAAGAGTTGTACAGATTTGACAAAGGTTGTTTTGTCAAGTGGTGTACAAGGAGTTAATTTTGGTGTACAAAATCAGAATAAAGAAAATCTCAAGTGGGTTGCTTGGGGACTAGACGTAGGTCACGAGAACCGAACCAGGATAAAATCTCATGTGTTTGCGTTTGCATATTTTCTAAGATTTATTTCCTTTCTTGCAAGTTATTTTATTTAACGCTATTCATCTTTAATTTAGTGATTATGTAGACATAATTTTTAGATCCTACACTAGTATAGCTTCACCGCGTGTGATAACCGGACGCTCATATGCTGCCTCGCCGTATGCATTTAGCTTCACCATATGCATTTAGCTTCATCGTGAGCATGGCTTCGTCACTTGTGTTAGCCGGGTGTCATACGCTGCTTCGCTGTGTGTGTCTAGCCTCACCGTGAGTGTGGCTTCGCCGTGTGTGTTACCATGACATTCACATGTCTGCTTCGCCGGTAGTGTAGTCTCATCGAACGCGTTAGCATCTAGAGCTGTACAGTAGCTTTACCAGGAGCCAAGCTCTACCGTATACTGAGTGTTATGTTAAATGGCCTAGCTTGCTCCAACTTAACTAGCCCCGTCTGAATAATTATTAGTATAATTAATAATTCTTATTAATATGGTTGTGAAGAGTTTATAATATTTAATTATATTGTTTCCTGTATCATGTCACTTGACCTGTTGATTGCCTGACACATGATATTGTGATCCTATACTCAATTGCATCTTGTATTTGGCTTGTACTATACACTTACCTAACACTGACATGTTAATTCTTGACACCTGATATCTGACACCTGATACTTAACATGTTATCACTGGACACCTGACACCTGTATGTGATTACCAGATCACATGTTACTTGATCGGTTACTTTATTGTTGGTTGATTATTTTTTTTTTGGGGGACTTGATATTGATATCATGTACACTCACTGAGATTATTTTCCTATGTCATGTATGTTCCTTCTATTATATACAGTGATCTTGTATCTCTTATACTCATGTCTCCCATACGTTACTCACGATAATAGCACAGTCATACTGGCATCAGGCATGAAATTAAGCGCCACACCACCCACATGGTGCTGAACACCTCTAGATTCCAACACGCAGGGTGTCGGGATGACGAGGATGCTTACACGTTTATGCTAGTGTCCGGCAGCTTCAAAATGGAATTAATCCATCTCCCCAAGAAATAATCCTTCCCTCCTCTAGTACAGCATGGTGTTATCGTGACAAGATATTCTCAATGCATATTATTATAGACACTTACACATGATCAATAATAATGTCAGGAGTGTATATAGTTCGGTCTCTCCCCTTTTCAAATAATGGTACCCGCATATTAGAATTCGAATGAGTTCTACTGGAAGTATGGGCTCCAGCATGAACTGTCAGTGTTGTGAGACACTGGTGGGAAGAGATTAGAATAACAAATGATACTAATTATTATTATCATTACTATTATTATATATTAAAGTACCTTTCCTGTTAAAAGGGGTGATTCCATTTTTGTGCTCCTATTATTATACCTGTGTAGTGAGACCTGACTCTACCCTGCACCAGTTATAACTTAGTTACCAAACAATAATAATCTCAAGAGCGGGTGTTATTGAGTTATTTTCTTTTTCGGATAATGGTATCCATGTATCAAAGTTTGGATGTGTTTTACTGGATTGCGGACTCCAGTGTGAACAGCCAGTGGTATGGGATACTAGAAGAAAGTGACTAAAATAACAGTGACACTGATTGTTATTATTATATAATTAAGTTATCCTGCTTACCACTCGTGTATGATATTTGTGCTACTGTGTTGAATCACTTGACTTACTTATTTTTCGAGTTTTCATACCGTTTTCTTATTTTGTTACTATGAAGGCAACTTGGGTTGTATAAACACAATCTATGGTGACATGAGGTATATGGTATATATATTAGGGTTTCCTTGTTTGCATTATCCTCTCGACGTATCAATCTTAGAATCCACAATCTGAGCTTGTGCAACTAGTTTTGTCCACACTTGTATTTACCGTATGCTTGATGTCCCTTCATATGTTTATGTACGCCTATGCCCGCGACATGGCTTCCAATGCATGTTTCCTGATTCAAACTTATCAATACATGTTTACTTACTTGATTTTGGATTTACTACTGATTCTCTGATTATCATTTATGTTACTGATCCTTGCCTGCACTAGCGTGCCTGACCTATGTTGACACTCTAAAAAAGACAAGATTCCTAACTGGTCTGAACAATGTCTAACTTGTTAACATCTATAAAAGACAAGTGGTAGACAAGCTGACGACCAGTTCGTTACCCATCTCAACTCGACAAATCAACGACTTGGACTCTACTGATCCAGTGAAGCAGACAGTAAGCCAAGAAAAGCTCGTGAGAAGGCCCAGGCAGGTCCAGAGACACTAAGTTAGCTAATACTTAGTCTTACACGAGCCCACGAGATAAGTCTCGCATAAGAAGCCAAAGCTGCTTAGCATCGCAGGAAGCTCCTTCATAGCCTCGCTGCGAGCTAATTTACAACTTCGTACAGAAATGCTTAGTCAACTCCGTAGAGAGTTAGCTTCGCTCGAAGCCCCATGCAGCTTCACAAAAGGGTAATTGGTAGCTTCGCCACAAAGTTTATCCAGCTCCGTTGAAGACCTTTCTTCTAACTTCGCCAGATGCTTCTCCCAGCTCCGCTGTGAGCTCAACGCGATAGCTCCGCTGTTGATCTTTTATGGTCATCTTTGACCAATCAAATGTCTAGATGAGATCAAATCTAATTAAGATCGAATCTAATTGAGATCAAATTTGGCAGTTGCTTGCCATAATCTTTTGACTCTCCCAATCAGGTGAAGAAGATTGGGGGAGATCTCTCAATCAGTTAAAGGGATATCTTTCATAAAAGGATATCTCCTAATTAATTGAAGAGATAAAGGAATATTCCTTATTTAGCGTCCTGCGCTACTTCGCAAAAGCGGTTTCTAGCCTCGCGGCAAGGCTACTTTCTAGATACAAAACAGATTGACTCAATCTGTTTTCAGATTTTCAGGGCCATTATACCACTGTTCTCCCTATAAATAGCCCACAATAGGCAAAGGGGAGAAGAGGACGGACGGACCGAGACCCCCCCGAAGGGAGGACCACCGGCGGACAAGAAAGTGGAAGCCAACAAGAGATCTATTCTCTTGCTTCCAAGAATTCAGGGAACTACTTCTCTAATCAAGGTGCTAATACTCTAAGATCTTCCTCTCTCTCAAGGAATCTCTAGAACCAGGCGAGAAGAAATTTCCAAGTGGAGGTAGTTTGAGAAGTAACAAGAGGGTTCTACTAACCTTCTGTTCTCCGATTCCCCAAACCAGGCGAGAAGGGAATCCCATCAGGCGGTAGTCCGATTGTCTGATCGATCGCATCGTCAAAGGGATAAAGTGATCAAGCGCTGATCAGATTCCTACCAGCACACTCTCTCAGAAATCTCAGGGGAGATCTACCTGTAATCTTCTTCCTGCAAAGATTTACTTGTAATTTAGCTCCTCGACCCCTTTTTTGTAAGTTTTTCCCTTTGCAAAATCAATGAAAAACAAAATAGCGATTCCGCTGGGGATTGCATTCTCCACTGCTGAGAATCAAGTGTCGCAATGCGACGATCAGACCTCTAGGTCTATTGCTGAAACGCCGGTCATTCGCTCTGGCCAAAAGAAGTTCGAACAACTTCTTCCTGGGGGTAGCAAAACTCTCTTACGTACGCGCAAGGAAGTTGGTATAGCCAGAGTCCCTCTAGCTAATTCTTCAGAGCAGGTCTCTGTGGAGACAGATAAGGCTCTCTGCGAGCCTATTACGGTCCTCTGCCGCAACAAGGAAGCAGAACCGCAATGCAACGGTCAAAATTCTGAGTCTGTTACTGTCGAAAATTTCGTCGTTCATTTTGACCAAGAAAAATTCGAAGAACTCCTCGCTGGAGGTAGTCCAATGCTCCATGTACGAAAGCATAGAAAGGTCACAATGACCAAGGTTTCGGATCATAAACCGGAGGCAAAATCTTCCCAACTCCTCTCAATCTCGCGCCAGGCTAGCCAGGTTCCCTGCGAACCTAAGTTCCCTTTTCCAAAGCAGATATGGAGGCCAAAATAGAAAGCTCCATGTGCAGCTTCAGGCATAGCTACGCCACAAGTTCGTCTATCCCGCTAAGACAAAGGCAAAACGCCTGCTTGCTTCGTCGACACCATTAGCCGCGAAGCTAAAACGGTGATTATACCTTCGCCTAATTCAGGAGCAGCAACACCTCGCGCCAACCTTGTTCTTATGAGCGAATTTGATGATGACATGGCAAACACAACGCCAGTACCTCAGGGTATGCGTGGAGTTCTCAGTCACCAAACTGGAACTAAAGCACCTAGCAGTGCTAATCACCTTCGTAGTAAGGAAGCAGACAAAGCACCACAGTGTGCTCCGCTCCCCAGTTCATCAAGCACTAAGCTCACTCTTCATAGCGGAGCTAAGGGATCGTCCCTAAGTGTTGACAACGGTGCTTATGCAGCTTCAGCACCCAAGGACATTTTCAAAGTTTTTAGCTGCGAAGCTAGAGCTAAAGCACTATCTAGTGTTAACTATCTTCGTAGCAAAGTAGCAGATAAAGCACCATAGCGTGTTTCGTCTCCCAGCTCCTCAAGTGCTAAGCTCGCTCTTCGCAGCGGAGCTAAAAGATTGTCCCTAAGTATTGACAGCGGTGCTTATGCAGCTTCAGCACCTAAGGACATTCCTAAAGTTCTTAGTCGCGATGCTAGAGCTAAAGCACTATTTAGTGCTAATTACCTCTGCGATGATGAAAAGAACAGGGCATCATCCTATGCGCAATTCAACAGAGCCTCTGTGATAAACCGCTTAAGCCCGGCTGGGTCTGACTTGCGAGAATTCTTGACAAGCAAACAGAAGTCAGAATCTTTCTGGACTGTTCCCTCCTGTTGTCAACAAGTGGGATGTCAGTTGGTGACAGTCCACTTAGTCCATTGCCGGCTAGGACTAATCCCCGCCTCTCCTCCAAACTGATAATCAGTTTTTGACTGACTATCGCAACAAGCTCCTGTGAAGCATCACAAAAGGAGCATATCGCTAGATCTGCCCTCTGCATCTGTTAATATGATCAGAAGGGGGCAGGTACCACATAGGGCAGATGAGCGCTGCATGCTGCTAACACTCCTCCCTCTAGTTCTCTAGATCCAGATTATAGTCTAGGATTATGCACGAAGAAGGTGTCTTCTGAAACACCAGATCTAGGGTCGCAATACCCTACAGTTACGAACAGCCATCCTCCTCAACCACAGTAACCTCACCAGAACCAGTGAGAAGATTATTCCAATGGTCTGATGAGGAGGACGAAGATAGTGGGTATGCCTCTTCAGCAACAGTCAGCTCGATACGAACAGATAGAGTGTCAGTGCATATGGTTGATAATGGTAATAATGACCTCCACCGACGGTTAGAAGCTCAAGAGCAAACCTCTAAGGCTCAGCAAGAAGCTTTGGACAACATTCAGCAGATGCTCGCCCA
Source organism: Agave tequilana (assembly GCA_038442645.1). NCBI lineage: Eukaryota > Viridiplantae > Streptophyta > Magnoliopsida > Asparagales > Asparagaceae > Agave > Agave tequilana. Next base: position 28,783 of record JAVJIF010021168.1, read on the forward strand.
ACTCCTCATTAACCGAAACAACAATGATACAGAGAGTAATCATAATGAGGAAGAACATCATAGCAATGAACAGCCAAGACTGAGAAGTCGAAGGAAAATCTTCTATGAACGCTGAAGTTCTTAAAGGCATCCAAGTTTAGATCGCATCCCTAGCTCAGAGGGATGAACTAAAGAAAGTAGGGACAGTCCGTCCTTACCCTTTGGAATGGGACTCAGTACCATACCCGCCAAAGTTCAAACCACCAAAGTTACATACATATGATGGAAAAAGCTCACCAAATCAGCACATCTACTACTTTTGATCTCAGACCGGTAATGTTATAGACAATGATGCTATCATGGCCAGACTGTTCATCGGCACCTTAAACGGGGTAGAATTTGACTGGTTCTGAAGTCTCCCTCCGGGTTCTGTCAATTCCTAGATCGACCTGAAAACCCGATTTCTTTCTTATTTCTATGAGGACGATACCGAGGTAACCATGGATAAACTCCTCTCTACCATACAGAAGAAGGGCGAATCTGTCCGTGACTACATTGAGCGGTTCAGAAACTTGTCTCTGATGTGCCCAGCAGGATGCCATTACCCATGCTCTTACAGACATCCAGGCATAACTTCTTAGACCAAGTAGAAATTCGCATGGGAGCTGTCAAAGCCCATACCTGAAAAGAACTGATCGAGCAAGCTGAGATAGCTGAAAAATCGGCTAAAAAGTTTGAGCCATCCACCCCTAAAGTCAAATAGGATATGAATAATAAGGGACGCGACGATATGGCACAATCTTCCCAAGCCAAGGGGAAAGAGACTATGTCCGTCGAATTGTCGGGGGATATTCATTCGAAGGCCAAGAAGAGCGGCTTCAATAATCAGGAGTCTAAGTTTCTCCGAAACAATACTCCTTCAAAGACGAGCAGGTTGTCCCAATATTCTATTTATTACACAAGGAGAATAAATTGAAGCTGCCAGATGTTCGACGCCCTAACAAAGAGGGACGCACAAGCGATCCTAATTATTGTCTCTTTCATAGGATGATTCATCATCCTACTGACAAGTGCTTTGTCCTCAAAGACAAGATCCAAGCTTTAGTCGAAGCCGGAGTTCTGACTCTAAAGTTAGAACAAACGAAAGTTACTGCAAACATGGTGACCCTTGAGTTCGGCAAAACCCCAAAAGTCACAGTTCCTGACGGGACCTTTCCAATCTCTGCACCACGGCTGAAAGTAAAGCATCCTTCAGCTAAAACTCAAGAGAATAAGGGTCTTGTTCCCTTGACACTGGAGACAGGGGAAATCACGTTGATACACCCAGACCTTGTCCAAGATGAAGAATGGGATTCGAAGAAATCCAAGTCAAAGGGCAAATCTTGCAATGTTATCTCCATCCTGCCGGATGATGGTAATCTCACAGCAGCTTCTCTCAGCGATTTTGAAGGGTAAAAGCACGCTTGCATGACGCAGGCTGATGTACCTCAACCGACAGGTACTCGATTTGAAAAATTATACTTAAAACAGTATGAGAAAGCTATTGACGAGACACAACAGCAGACGACGTCAGTACAAATATCCACACTGGCTCCGCTCTCGACGATGGGAAAAGAGAAGCAGAAAGAAATCCGGTTCGACCATGTCCTGAAGAAACCTTTAGGCCCAGGGCTTAACGTGCCCTTTTGTTTTGACATATTGGCTCAGCTGGCTAATATCCCAGCTCGTATTACCATACACGAGCTCCTTCGTCTCTTGAAAGAGGCAAGAGAAGCACTCAGAGATACACTGGCTAACTCAGAGTCATTCCTGACATATATGCCACAAATCCCTAAAGATGACACTTAGTCTTCTTGCCCCGAATGCCATCATGTACAATCAAGGTACTTGCTATTACCTTCACAGTGCAGGATATGCTTCTCAAGGATAACAAGCACGATCGACCTTTGTACTACACAGGATACATCGGTTCGACATGCTTTGAAAGGGTACAGGTTGATCTGGGGTTTGCACTCAGTATCATCTCCAAAAGACTCCTCTACTTCCTTGGCATACCACTGTATCGGTTGTCTGCAACCACTATAACAATATACGGTTTTAATGCAGGGAGTAGTCATCCACTTGGAAAGATTCGACTCTATTGCCGAATAGGGAGCCTGAAGTCAGAGGCGACGTGCTATGTTATTGACGCTGACACGTCATACAACTTGTTATTAGGGAGACCTTGGATCCACGCTAATTGGATTATCCCCTCCACTCTGCATCAATGCTTCAAATATATTGAAGATGATGCAACAGTACGAACTGTCTTCGCTGAGAAGCAACCATTCAAAGGGAAAATTACTTTACTGACGCTCTCCTGTATCAAGAGATCGGTGAAATATCGAAAGAATCATTGCCTGACGACAATGATAGTGACAATGAGGTGGATTCAGAGTCTGAAGCAGACATGCCAGCCATTTTGATCGGTGAACCGATTGTAGCGTGTCTTAATAATCCCCAATGTAACACTCCTTCTGAAGTTGAGGGCGAATGGGTAATTAATGACAATATTTCTTTTGATTATCCTGTGAGTGTCAAATTGCTTGAATCCATTATGGATAGTTCTCTGCATATGCCCTTACATAAATCAAGTGCATCAAACGCATCTGTGGAATCTATAGAAGGATCTGTTTTAATGGTTCCTCCATCCAAAGAAGATCAAATACAAATAATATTTGAAAATGCCCAAATGCAAAGGTCTACAGCCGCGGATTCAAGTTCAGACTCAGACACCCCATAATTTTTTCATTATGCGTGATCAGCACACCATATGATGAGGAAAATGGGATACAACCTGAAGCATGGAAGGGCCTGAATTTCAGAAAAAGGAAGACGTGGTTTTCTGCGCAACTTCGTGCCAAGAGGGAAACCTGCAAATTATTATGATAACACACGCAGAGGGTTGGGATACGTTACACCTACACCGCCAGCAACGGTTCAATCCAAAGATAACAAACCAATCCCATCACACCTGCCTCTTCTTTCGAATGGGACTCGGACATCAGTGTGGGAACGGTGTTCAAAGAGCTCACTGTTAATATGACTTCAAGCAGCCAATTGGAGCCAACAGAAGTTATTGATGAGGAACCATGGGCTCAGCAATTAGATCTTCAATGGGAAAGCGATTCGAACAACGCGAACCACCTACCGAAGATAAGGTGATCCAGGTTAACTTAGGTAGTCAAGATCACCCTAAGCCCATCTTTATAAGTGAAATCTTATCACCCACAGAAAGAGAAGAATTGATGATACTTATAAAGGAGTACATAGATGTCTTTGCATGAAACTATGAAGACATGCCTGGACTTGACCCACAAGTAGCCATGCATTGTCTGAACATCAGACCTGACGCTAAGCAAGTCAAGCAGCAACAACGCCGGTTTCGTCCGAAAATTATGGAGGCTATTGAAGTCGAAGTTTATAACTTATTGCATGCGGCTTCATACGGGAGGAACAGCATTCAGATTGGGTTGCTAATATAATTCCCGTTCTTAAGAAGAATGGGAAAATACGGATCTGCATCGACTACCGTGATCTCAATACAGCCTGTCCTAAGAGACGAATTCCCACTGCCCATCACCGATGTCATGATTGACAATACCTGCGGATTTGAAAGGATGTCTTTCATGGATGGCTTTTCAGGGTATAATCAAATTAAGATGTATCCAGTGGATGAAAAACATACTTCATTCTGGACACCGTTGGGGTATACTGTTATACCATGATGCCCTTCGGATTAAAGAACGCGGGAGCAACTTATCAGCGGGTCATGAATATAATCTTTAGTGACCATCTCTGAAAGACAGTAGAATGTTATGTCGACGACATTGCTATTAAAAGTCGTATAAGAATAACCACCTTCACGACTTGAGGACGACGTTTGACATAATGCGGGCTCATCTACTGAAAATGAATCCGACAAAATCCTTTTGGGGAGTTTGGAGTGACAAGTTCCTTGGAGTTATTGTTACATTAAAAGGAATTAATCTTGACCCGGACAAAGTCAAAGCCATTCAGAGCATGCATCCTCTTAAGAATCTCAAAGAACTTAGAGGCCTGCAAGGTAGACTGACTTATATCAGAAGATTCATCACAAATCTCTCAGGCCGCTGTCAACCGTTCACCGGACTCATTTAAAAGGGTGTTTCTTTTATATGGGATCAAGCTTGTCAAGAAGCTTACGAAGATATCAAAAGATATCTCACAAAACCTCCAGTCTTAATAGCTCCCACATCAGGAAGACCGTTCCTGCTTTATGTGAAAGCTATGGACCATTCTCTCGGTGCTCTGCTTGCCCAAAAAGACGATAATGGTCATGAACAAGCTATTTATTATCTGAGCAGGACTCTGATAGGGACAGAATCTCGCTATAATCCTATTGAGAAGGAATGCTTAGCTCTTGTCTTTGTTGTTTAGAAGACACGACATTATTTGGTCGGCCAAACCATACATGTCATTTCCAGAGTGAACCCTTTGCGTCTTCTCATGACAAAACCAGGATCATTAATTCAAGATTAGCTAAGTGGGCGCTTCTTTTTTCTCAGTACGACATGCTTTTTGTTTCTCAAAAGGCGGTTAAAGGCCAGGCACTTGCAGAGTTCTTGGCTGCTCATCCGGTTCTAGAAAACTCAAAACTTCATGAAGACATTCTAGATGAAGTTTTTGAATCTAATATAACTTCAGATGATGAAGTTTGGCAGATGTTCTTCGATGGAGCATCACGAATAGGCCCTAAAGGCAGGATCATTGCCGGCATGGGAGTTGTGTCTATCTCTCCACAAAATCATGTCCTTCCTAGGGCATTTTCTCTGACGGAATCGTGCTCCAATAATGTGACAGAATACAATGCTCTACTTATTGGCCTTCAGCTCGCTCATAAAGTGGGGGTACGCTACCTTGAAGCTTATGGCGATTCAAAACTGATTATCAATCAGGTTAAAGGCAAATATGAGGTCTGTCATGAATATTTGGTACCTTATTATTACGCGGTCATCGAAATAGCTAATCTATTGATGGCTTTTACATCGGTCACATTTCTCAATCCCAGAACGCTAGGGCCGATGCTCTGGCTCATTAGCAAAAACGCTAGCCTTGCCAGTCGACACCAAGTATCACCTTATAGTGGCGACTCGACAACTTGTCTGCTCTAAACATATATTGAGAACCAGAGAGGTTTATAATATCTTGACAGATCTTGAACTGAGGATTGGCGATTTTCCCTTATCGACTATGCTTTGCATGGTTTACTGCCGGATAACCCTAAAGAAGCGGCATCTATTAGGTTAAGATCTCTCTGCTTTTACTATGATCCAACTCTGAAGACACTTTACCGTCGTTCATATGACGGTATCCTCCTCCATTGCCTTTCTAATTTAGAAGCACAGGAAGTGCTTAAAGAAGCGCATGACGGCATATGCGGAGCTTATCCACCAAGTCCAAAACTTAAAGATCAATTGCACAGGCTTGGATATTATTGGCCAACCATGATAGCCGATGCCATCCAATATGTACGAAGGTGTAAAGCATGCCAAATCCATGCAGACTTCATACATCAGCCCTCAGAGTTGCTCCATCCAACCATCACTTCATGGCCATTTGAAGCATGGGGAATCGATGTCGTAGGGCCAATCAGCCCTTCTTCGATAAAAGGATACCAGTTTATCCTAGCGATAACTGATTACTTTTCAAAGTGGGCGGAAGCTATACCACTGATTGAAGTTAAAACTTCTAACGTGGTTAATTTCATTAAACACCATGTCATCTATCAATTTGGTGTCCCTAGGCGGATCATCTATGATAACGGTCCCCAATTCGTGAGTCAGGGGTTCTACCGGTTTTGCGATAAGTACCAGATTCAGAACGTGGCATCAACTGCTTATAATTCTGCCGCTAGGCGGAAGCATTCAACAAGACCATTATTAAGCTACTCAAAAAGTTCGTTTTCTCAAATAAGCAAGACTAGAATTAGAAGCTTAGTGAATGTCTTTGGGCCTACCGAACTACGGTTCAGACCCCCACAGGCAATACGCCTTTTCCCTAATGTACGGATGTGAAGCGGTCATATCATGCCATCATTGCGAGTCGCTTTAATGACTAAGATGACAACAGAGGATAATGATCTGTTGCGTCTTCAAGAGCTCGAAGCCCTAGATGAGAAGCGGTTACAAGCTCAGCAACATATTGAGTTGTATAAAACCCGGATCTCAAAAGCCTTCAATAAGAAGGTCAAGTAAAGAGTCTTCCAGAAAGAAGATTTGGTTTTAGCTATCAGACGACCGATGATCATGACGCACAAAACCAAAGGCAAATTTTAGCCCAAATGGGAAGGACCGTTTGTAATAGAAACAGTCTATTCAAACGGGGCATATCGCCTTATGACTTTAGATGGTGATTTACTCATGATGCCGATCAATGGTAGGTTCTTAAAAAATATTATCATTGATAGGATCCTTCTCATGATCAAGTTAACATTACACCTCTGATCAAGACCTTCAAATCCAAGATATGCAGAAGGAGCGCTCCTCTCTTTCTCTAAACGAGATCATACAACTATAAACTAGTATAGAGCTGATCGTACACGGGTTGTCTCAAAGAAGAATCAAGGTTACGAATACAGTAACCAAATAATCCAACACCTCTAACAATTAAGGATAGAGGAAAATGTTGGCCTTTAAGCCCAACATAAGTCCTCAACAACTCATCATGTTGAGAGGAATAGCATGGCTAGCCCGACTCAAACGGTAGTTGATAAAGGCGTACCAAATCCGTTGACAGCTGAGGATTTGCTAAAAATTCTAAGGAACCTATTCCCATTTGATTCCACAGTTAAGGATAGAGGAAAATGTTGGCCTTTAAGCCCAATATAAGTTCTCAACAACTCATCATACTGAGGGAAATAGCATGGCTAGCCCGACTTAAACGGTAGTTGTAAAGACGTACCAAATCCGTTGACAGCTGAGGATTTGCTAAAAATTCTAAGGGACTTGTTCCCATTTGATTCCCTCTCCAAAATCACTTACCAATTCTCATCCATGGAATGGTGAGACCACATATAAAGGTATTCATATCCTTGCAAAATGATGAGTCTAACCTATCATGTTAACACTAAACCTCTGGTAGCAAGACTATAATCTACTCCCCAACGGATAAAACCAATATCCCCAGTGAATAAACCCCACTTGTCATTCTCTTCAGCAGGATGACAGGTCCACTCGTATTACTGTTATGTTCAAGCACCTCTAACAGTAAATGAATCCTTGTCAAGTTAATATCACACCTCTGATAAATTGCTTTACAAATCCCCACGGAGTTCTTTTTGTCACGTTAACGATCACCTCTGACATATAATCTCTTATGGGATTCATTTTCTAACTCCCCAACGAGTTTCGGGTAGACTCCCCTCAAAGTCTATTGTTTCCCACTCAGTTCTCAGTGGACTTTTCTGGTTGTCACGTTAACAATATACCTCTAATAATTTCTTCCAAATAGCATCCGAAGGAGATATCAAAATGCCCATGGAATTCGTAATTAAATCCTATTTCTCCCGATAGGACTATTTCTTTGTTATCATGTCCAGTTCGTCACCTCTGAATGACAAAATTTTGAGCTTGGTGACTTCTCAATCGGTCATGTCCCTGCGACCTCTGAACTGACAGATAGCCAAGTCTCATCTTTCAGTCCAATAGGGACTATTCCTTTATCATCATGTCTAGTTCGTCACCTCTGAATGACAAAATTTCGAGCTTGGTGGCTTCTGAATCGGTTACGTCCCTCCGACCTCTAAACCGACAAATAGTCCAGTTTCATCTTTCAGTCCAGTAGGGAATATTCTTTTGTCATCATGTCCAGTTCATCACTTCAGAATGACAAAATTTTGAGCTTGGTAGCTTCTCAATCGGTTACATCCTGCGACCTATGAACCGAAGATAGCCAAGTTTCATCTTTCAGTTCAGTAGGGACTATTCCTTTGTCATCATGTCTAGTTCATTACCTCTGAATGACAAAATTTCGAGCTTGGTGGCTTCTCAATCGGTTACGTCCCTGCGACCTCTGAACCGACAGATAGCCAAGTTTCATCTTTCAGTCCAGTAGGGACTATTCCTTTGTCATCATGTCTAGTTCGTTACCTCTGAATGACAAAATCCTGAGCTTGGTGGCTTCTCAATCAGTTATTCCCTTGTTACCTCTGAACCGACAGATAGCCAAGTCTCATCTTACAGTCCAGTAGGGACTATTTCTTTGTCATCAAGTCCAGTTTGTCACCTCTGAATGACAAATTTTGAGCTTGGTGGCTTCTCAATCGGTTACGTCCCTGTAACCTCTGAACCGACAGATAGCCAAGTCTCACCTTTCAGTCCAGTAGGGACTATTCCTTTGTCATCATGTCCAGTTCGTCACCTCTGAATGACAAAATTTCGAGCTTGGTGGCTTCTCAATCGGTTACGTCCCTGCGACGTCTGAACCGACAGATAGCCAAGTCTCATCTTTCAGTCTAGTAGGGACATTCCTTTGTCATCATGTTCAGTTCTTCACCTCTGTATGATAAAATTTTGAGCTTGGTGGCTTCTCAATCGGTTATGTCCCTGCGACCTCTGAACCGACAGATAGCCAAGTCTCACCTTTCAGTCCAGTAGGGACTATTTCTTTATCATCATGTCTAGTTTGTCACCTCTGAATGACAAAATCCTGAGCTTGGTGGCTTCTCAATCGGTTATGTCCTTGTTACCTCTGAACCGACAGATAGCCAAGTCTCATCTTTCAGTCTAGTAGGGACTATTTCTTTGTCATCATGTCCAGTTCGTCACCTTTGAATGATAAATTTTGAGCTTGGTGGTTTCTCAATCGGTTACGTCCCTGTGACCTCTGAACCGACAGATAGTCAAGTCTTACCTTTCAGTCTAGTAGAGACTATTCCTTTGTCATCATGTCCAGTTCGTCACCTCTGAATGACAAAATTTTGAGCTTGGTGGCTTCTCAATCGGTCACGTCCCTGCGACCTCTGAACCGATAGATAGCCAAGTTTCATCTTTCAGTCCAGTAGGGACTATTCCTTTGTCATCATGTCAGTTCGTCACCTCTGAATGACAAAATTTGGAGCTTGTTGGCTTCTCAATCGGTTACGTCCCTGCGACCTCTAAACCGACAGATAGCCAAGTCTCATCTTTTAGTCCAGTGAGGACTATTTATTTTAATGTGTGACTAACACTATCAGTTTATCGCTACTGATTAGATTAGTTATACCGTTATTCCGTTTCCTTTTGAGGATTGTAACAACAACATGAAAATAAGGATTGAAAATTCAGAAAAATAAAACAAGTTGAAAATACAACAGAGGAATCAAATAAAATTGCTTTTTATTGATTTTAAAAGAGGGATACATGGATGCTCGGATTACAAGCTACGAGGGCGCCTCATAGGACTTGATCCGCTCTTCAAGAGTAGCCAGCCTATTCTTCCTCTCCTCAACAGCTCTGAGAAGTGCCTGCGACTTCAACTCGGCCTCATTAAAGCTCGCTGTCTGGGCCAGGCGAGCCTCAATTTCAGCCAAAGTTGCTCTCTACTCTAGCTCCTGTTACAGGACTTCATCATTCTGAGCCTTAAGCTATTCTAGCAGAGCAATCTCTTCAAGACGCACCGGTTCAGCCTTGGACAAAAAAAGATTATCCTTCCTGATCATTTCCTTGGCCTTCTCAATCTTATTCTCAGTGTCAAGAAAGTGTTGTTAGAAGCATCTATGGTGTCCCCAAGTTGTACTCTCCTCATCTCCATGGATTTCAAGTCGGAGGAAATTGCCTTAGCTGCTTCTTGAGCGGCGAGATGGGCTTCATGCATTTGAGCAGTAAGGTGCGCGAGCTGTTCATTAACTGAAGACTCCAGATCTGAATGGCTAAGACGGCGCCATTCGTCCACATCCCTCTCAAGCCTGTCCATCAGAAGCTCCAATGTGGCGGCTTGGTCGTTCCCTCCAAAGTCTCGGATACTATCAATGCTTCGAAAGAGGACCACCTTTAAAGCAGAGAATGAGGTAGTCGAGCCCTTTAAGACCAAAGCAACAGATCGCTTTAAGCCCTTATAAAAGTTATCGACTAACTCAGCCACGAATTCATTCTCAGCCTCAACTACCCGGTGAACGAGCAGCCTCTGAAGACAAAGCTTCCACTGGTTTCACTGAAATAATTGTGGAAGGAATAGTAGAAGCACTGGCTGGAGCAATATGAGGGATCGCCGGTGATCTCGGAGGAGTCCTCATTGAAACCAGTACACTAGCCACAACTGAAGTAGGGCTAGTGACTATTTCTGGGAGAGCTGGCTCAACCACCAGTGTTAGAGAAGTAGGACCGGTAATCACTTTCATCTCCGTGCTTAGCAAGATAGGTGGCACTAGCAAAACCAATGGCATCTCACTTACCGATATAGTTGGAAGTAAGGTTAGTTCCGTGACTACTGTTCCCTCAATCCCCTTTCCTCTCCCCTGTTCGGGCTAATAAGAGGGAAGATCGTGATACAAAACGTCCAACTCAGCAGCATCCGTCGCGGTTGAAGTACTTGTTTCACCCCTGAGTCCCTAAGGGAGACTGGCTGGTCCCCTTAAAGTCGATGCGCCCAAGGGCGGGGCACCCATGGTTAAACTTTGATTAAGCAAGGCGTAATGAATATCACGAGAAAAATTACTTACGAAAGAGCAAAATATTATCAAAAGATGGTATCGCCTCAACTGCCTTGGCCGTAGTCTCTTTCTAAAATCCCTCGACAACAACTTCAGTCCTCTCAGGCTCTATGAGAAAATTTTTGGCAGAATCAACATGGACGGCCGGCCCACCTTCACTCGCCGAACCCTCTGTGGTCCACCCAAAAGAGCTGGAAGTTATGGGACTTCCTTTTGAGGTCCCAGCACCTGAAGGACCTAAATCGGCCGCATCACCCCCAGATTTTTCTGAGACGGCAAAATAGCTAGCCTCATCGCCTTCCCTATAATTGAACAGGGGATCAAAATGCTCCCCATGTTCTCCTACAACCTCCGCTCTCGGATCTCTCACCACCTCGATTCCTGAGTCATGAAGTAAATAATGAGCTATATGGAATGTATAAGAGTGTATTGTAAGAACGGAGCTGATCTTACTCGGGTACGGGACAGCTTTACCAGTGATCTGCCTAGGAGCCGACAACTTAATGACTAATAGAGCAAGAGGAGGTACTGCAGATGATTCGCCTTCTGCAATAACAGTAGGAGCGTAGCGATGAGGCTTCTTCACTACCCTCTTCCTACGAGATCCGCCTTGCCGCTTTCGTTTGAAGTGGACATCGGGATCTTCTTCCTCCAAATCCTCCACCTCTACATCTACCATGGGGGATGTGCCTACCCCGCCAGAAGCAGCTGTTGGAGCCTCAGCACCTGTATCCCCTTCAAAGCGGGGACTTCCAGCGTCCGAAGCCTCCCTATCATCAATAGTAATGAATTCCCCGAGGCCTGGCACGCGGACCCTCTTACCCTCGCTTCTCTCAGTGACCTTCCGTTTCAACTGCTGAGAGATCAACTTCACACCAAAGGAATTAATAGAAAACTCAGTTGGTATGGAGTTCAAAGTTCTATACCACTGGCAGAATCCCAGGGTCATCAGAAGGTTCGGAGTTTCAGCGGCATGCACAGCCGCGCCTCAGTACAGCCAGTAATATAAAACCGCCAGGCACCAGCTCCATCGATGAGCTCCCCATGAAGGCCAGGCTGCTGTTCAGATTACCAATGTATAATTGGTCATACCCAAACTGACGAGCAAACCGACTCGGAACATAGAGCTCCAGGTAACAGGTGTCCCCGCTTCTATACAACAAGTGGGATGGCCGGATGCTAACCAGCCATTCGAAGACTCCCTGACTCAAAGATGTCTGCCTTTCCCCTACATCCTTGAATTCTTCACCATAGCCTGCATCACGAATGTAGGGAAAGCACCGAAAAGGCTGTAGACGTCATGATGGCATAGCAGTTTGCGGACCGCTGCCACATAAGTCCGTAACTACGAACACCCTTCGAATCGATAGAGAAGCGTCATTTGAACATGTTCTGGAGGCTCCTCACTGGCTTGGATGATGGAAGGGCAGTGAAGGGCGAACCATGCCATCAAATAAGTATATGGCAAACCAATCCTAGGGTTTGGTCCGTCGCAAGGCTGGATAGTGTCTTTGCCCCTCTTTGTTACTGGTGGCCTATAGAAAGCTTCCGTCAATGCACAAAGGCCCCGCTGAATACAGCACACCATTGCTGAAAGAAGTCCAAGAGAACGACCATGGACTAGACGAACAGCCGATAATAAGGTAGTTGGATGAATGATGTCGCTAGACGGAGATGGCACCACGCATCTCTTCAGCCAAACCGTTAAAAAGCCAGCTAGAAGTGCCCGGGACGTCGGTCGACAAGCCTGGTCGTGGAAACTCCAAAGAATATCACCATTCTCATAAGGTCTGTCATCTTCTTCCAAAATCAAATCCCTTGAGAGTGCTCTTGCATCCTGCGAAGGATGTCTTTATCTACCACTCCATAGTGAGCTGCTTTGGGAGTACCTTTCAGGTCAGGGAACAAATAATTTTCAAGCTCTTCAAACTGCATGAAGCTCCCTTATGGCTCCCATGCATGCTTGAGCAAATGTAAAGGTGGCACATCAACTCTCGGTAAGTCTCAAACAAGGCAAGCTCCAGCTTCTCCAGAAGTGCCAATTTTGCCTCGCACGGGAAATACTCTTCATATGGGAGAGACCCTAGAGGTAGAGCAGAGACTTCCCACATCTCATGCAAAGCCATACCCAATTCACCAACAGGGGTGAAAAGGTCCCTATAGCTAGGCAGTACAACTCAAAGATGGGGTAGAAGTTCGCTACGCTCATCTGAATGCCGTAACAGGTCGCCCTAATGGCCTCGTAGAGTCCCAACCTCTCCAGATCTTCTTCAAAATAGGCAAGGACATATAAAGTCAAGTCCCTCCACCATATCTTGGGGGATGAATCCACCCAGGGGTCCTGAAATCAGTGGCTGGATAATTACCATGAGCCTTAAAGAACTGATTTCCAAAAGTCTGAGCCACCGCGGGATTTTTTCCCACTGGGATGTCCGGAAGTACGTTCCTAGGGTGGAGACCCAATATGCAGCAAGGAGGACCTGCCCTTGTATAACCGGAGGACGGGGCTATCAACTTCCCCACGTGAACGGAATCAGTAGTCTGCATCACTTGCCACTGCATCTTTCGAGCCTTTGTCAAACATTGAAAGAAGGATAAGGGAAAGTGGCGCTTACTAGATGGGAGATAATACTTCTCGCCATCCAGTTTGAAAATCCACTGCCCCTCTCCAGCTAGCAGCTGGTGATCGTTGTCTGGCGCTGCATCTCCAAACATAAAGCTGGGCTTCTGATAGATTTTTCGGTCAGAATTTCAAGAGGAGCAGTAGTTAAGATGCTCCTCATGGTGCGCTGATCCTCGGCATGAATAAGTGCATCCCGACTGGGAGCGCTCCGCTCGCTGAATAGTGAAGCCTGCCCTTGGAACTACAGGATTACATTGCCGTCCAACCCTTTAGCCGTTCTAAAAAGACTGTTCAGAGGAACGGGAGTATAATGCACTGCAGAGACAAGATGAAACTAGATTAGTTCAGTTGTTGAGAAAAAGCCAAGGCAAGAAAAATGATTTTGCTAAGGCATAGCTTCGCTTCCCCAGTGAAACGTGCCTAGATTTTGCTCGCCCCGAAGCTTAGCTTTGCAGCTGCAGCTTAACTCCGCACTCCACATGAAGGCAGTATACAGAAAATATCTAAGTATTAGTTTCGCTCTGGAAGCTTGACCTCGGACAACAGAACGCGATAAAGCCCCAGGGGCTAACTTCGTCATAAAGGTACTATTGCCTAAAAATTATTTTAAGGGCATTAAGGTCCTTTTCAGCAGTGCTCTGAGGATTAGCTTCGTATCCTATCATTCGACAGGATGTGAACCGCCTAAAGGTTAGCTTCGCATAGAAGCTTGGAGGAGAAACCTTTCGGTTCTTAGATTCCCAATCGAGAAATCAAGGGAAATTAATGGACTTGAACTCCCTGAGATCACTAGATCACAATGAATCATTCTAGATTCATCATGAAATAGCTAGGAATTGGCTTTAAAAAAGTGATGAAAATCTCTGAATAAGAGGAAAGATCCCTACCCGCGATAGGCCATTCGATGACCGGAGGAGGAGAATGTCCCTCCGTCGTAGAGGTTGCTACCTCTTTTCCTGCTCGTCTTTTGGGAGCCATCGGAGAACTGAAGAAGTTCTTGAATTTCCAAACGAAGAAGAAAGAAGAAGAAGAGATTTGGAGTTCTTTAAAAATTCAAAGAGAAGTGGTTCCTTCTCTTTCAGCCTAATCGGGCTTTTATAGGCTGATGATTGCCTAAATTTTGCCTCCTCGAGAGAAGCGCAGGCAGTCGTTTCAAATTAATTAGAAACGGCGCCTAAAGCGTCTTCTCGAGAAGCGTTACTTCAGCCCCACTAAGGGCTAACTCCGCCATGAGTTCAGCGTTGACTTCGCAGGACGCTTGAATAACTTCGCTGAGAAACGTGCCTTAACTCCGCTAAAAAAGCACATCTCTAGCTTCGCGAAAATTCCGTGCTAACTTCGCCAGAAACTTGCTCCTAACTTAGTTGGAAATCTGTCTTCAGCTTCGCTGGAAGCTTAGCTCTGCTGAGAGCTTCTAATTCCTCCTAAGGAAAAGACTTACCTAAAGCTGGTCCACTCCAGGTGTTCTCGGATCAAAAAAGAGAGAAACAAAGCAGATAAACAGAGAATAAACATTTTTTTATTGATTCAAAAGGGAAGATATATTGACGCTACATCAAGTGGTCTTTCATACAACCAAATCATTACTCCAAAGGCATACAAGTTGTCCTATTTACTTCTAAGGTGATAAGCCAAACCAACTGGACACGAAAAGCCTTCCTCCTGCACAAGGCCATAATCCTTCGCTTAATGGCAGATTTTGTCATCAAGAAGCTAAATCTTCTTTGATGAAAATTGACAAAGGACTGGGTACCACCAAAAAGTCAGATTTTCTTTGATTAAAATTAGCAAAGGAAGGATCCGAGACCTTACAGGTGACGCCCGCTTTCCAAAGTGGATCATCTCAGATAAGCGACTACCAACCCCTTCCCGAAGTGGATCATCTCGAATAAGCAATTGCCAACCTCTTCTTGGAACACACATCAGCTGCTCCAGTATGTTCCTCCTGATTAAGATTAAAGTTTCAACTTGAAGATCAAGAGGCAAGTTTTTGGTCTCTTTCATCAAGACAAAAGACTGGCGGGAATATTTCATTGCAATCCAAACTGGAAACAGGTTAGCATTAAATCAAGAGAAACTGCAAAGATGAAATGGTAAGTCAAATTTTTTGGGCGAACCAATTCATATACGGTCCAGTGGTGCTTCAGTTAAGCAGAGGATAGCCTCGCTTGCACAGTGATGATGGACTAGCTCAGCATAAGCCAAGTCTTAGCTTCACCTAAGGCAGTTAGGCTGAAGAAGCCTAAAAAAGGACCAAGTCCTAGCCTCGCCTATATGGTTAAGCCAGACTGGTCCAGAGGGACACAGTCTTAGCCCTACCTATATGGCAAGACTGGTTCAACCTCGAAGAGACTAAGTCCCAATTCTTGCTTATGGGGCGAATTTAACAGATAGATTCAATAGATCAAGACAGGAATTCTGCATGAAAAAGTCTTTTCCTGATCAAACAAAAATAATAGCTTCGCCGAGAAGCTAGAAAATAGGGCTGAAACCCTTCTCTGCAAGTCAGCCAAATGCAAAGATCCAGGGAATTTTATCCCTAAGATAGCTGATAAAGCTAAGGGAGATGAACCCCCTGAAAGTCATCGGATGACCGAGACTTACCAGCTCCTGGCCGGTTAGTGCCAAAAGGAGGCGCCCTCACTATTTCAGAGATTTGAGTCTCCTTTCCTGGGCAATGAGGGGATGTCATGGACACACTTTTCAGAAAGAAAAAAGTATGTTTCTCTGAAGAGGACTTCAAGTGTCTTATTTATAGGCCTCATGGCCTTACCACGCCGCTGCCGCTTAAAGCCTAGAAGCACGGGCAAAGTTAAAGCATTTAAATGCTTAGCCTCGAGGAAAGGAACAATCTTCCTCGTTAAAAGCATGAGAGCAATCCCTCTCATAACTAGCCGAAAAGCAGTTAGCCTCGGGAAAGGAACGTTGTTCCAAATACCGAGTTAACGCGAAGCTATACAGACGCGAAGTTATTCAGAATCGCGAATCTACGCAATTCATCGGCGAACTTATTCCGATCCGAAAGCAGGATTGAAAGCGGAACTGAACTCAACCACTATGGCGACGTTCGCATTTCATATATCATCAATCAAAGCAGTTCAAAGTATTTCGGAGTCTGAACCATTCCATTGCAGACTTATGAAAACTTTGAAGGGGGTCTTGTTGACACTCTAAAAAAGACAAGATCCTAACTGGCCTGAATAATATCTAACTTGTTGATATCTATAAAAGACAAGTTGCAGACAAGCTGACGACCAGTTCGTCACCCATCTCAACACGACAAATCAACGACTTAGACTCTACTGATCTAGTGAAGCAGACAGTAAGCCAAGAAAAGCTCGTGAGAAGGCCCAGGCAGGTCCAGAGACACTAAGTTAGCTCAACACTTAGTCTCGCACGAGCCCACGAGATAAGTCTTGCATAAGAAGCCAAAGCTGCTTAGCATCGCAGGAAGCTCCTTCACGGCACTGCGAGCTAACTCACAACTTCGCATAGAAATGCTCAGTCAACTCCGCAGAGAGTTAGCTTCGCTCGAAGCCCCATGCAGCTTCACAAAAGGGTAATTGGTAGCTCGCCATAAAGTTTATCCAGCTCCGCTGAAGAGCTTTCTTCTAACTTCGCCAGATGCTTCTCCCAGCTCCGCTGTGAGCTCAACGCGGTAGCTCCGCTGCGGATCTTTTATGGCCATCTTTAACCAATCAAATCTCTAGATGAAATCAAATCTAATTAAGATCGAATCTAATTGAGATCAAATTTGGCAGTTGCTTGCCATAATCTTTTGACTCTCCCAATGAGGTGAAGAAGATTAGGAGAGATCTCTCAATCAGTTAAAGGGATATCTTTCATAAAAGGATATCTCCTAATTAATTGAAGGGATAAAGGGAATATTCCTCATTTAGTGTCCTGCGTTACTTCGCAAAAGCGGTTTCTAGCCTCGCGGCAAGGCTACTTTCCAGATACAAAACAGATTGACTCAATCTGTTTCTAGATTTTCAGGGCCATTATACCCCTGTTCTCCCTATAAATAGCCCACCATAGGTAAAGGGGAGAAGAGGACGGACAGACCGAGACCCCCCGAAGAGACGACCACCGCGGACAAGAAAGTGGAAGCCAACAAGAGATCTATTCTCTTACTTCCAAGAATTCAGAGAACTACTTCTCTAATCAGGGTGCTAATACCCTAAGATCTTTCTCTCTCTCAAGAATTCTCCGGAACCAGACGAGAAGGAATTCCCAAGTAGAGGCAGTTTGAGAAGTAACAAGAGGAATCTACCAACCTTCTGTTCTCCGATTTCCCGAACCAAGCGAGAAGGGAATCCCATCAAGCGGCAGTCCAATTGTCTGATCGATCGCATCGTCAAAGGGATAAAGTGATCGCGCGCTGATCAGATTCCTATCGGCACACTTCCTAGAAATCTCAGAGGAGATCTACCTGTAATCTTCTTCCTGCAAAGAATTACTTGTAATTTAGCTCCTTGATTGGTTACTAATGTTACACATTTATTATCATATTTCCATACTTATTATAGAATAAAATCTGCTTTGTCCTAATTAAATGTTTAATTTATTTGCAGGCCCATTCCTTAAGGAGATGAAGAGAAACAAGCCCAAAAGCCCACAAAATTCTGATTAATTCAGAATAAATTTGAAATGAAGAAATCAGGGCAAATCTTGGCATATAAGGAAGGTTTAGAAGAATCCTCCTTGAATCAAGATGAAGAAATCAGGGCAAAATCTTGGCATATAAGGAAGGTTGAGAAGAATCCTCCCTGTGGGCAAAATCTTGGTATATAAGGAAGTTGAGAAGAATCCTCCCTAAATCAAGGCAAATCTTGGCATATAAGGAAGGTTGAGAAGAATCCTCCCTGAATCAAGCACAATCAAAGGCTGTTTTGTCAACTTTTGAAGAAAAAAAATAAGAAAATCAGAAGAATACGGGAAATACATCAGACCAGGAGATTCCCCAATCTTCCTGGGATCTTCTCCTTTAGGTTTTTTGCCTATAAATACTGGTTTAGCTGAGCAGGGAAAAGGCAGGCAGAGATAGGATTTAGCCTAGTTTTTCATTTCTTAGTTTAGGTTTTTGCTTTCTTTTTCATGTAATTTAGTTTTCATTTATGTAATTCTGAGGAGATCAACTTTCATCGAAGAACAAGACTGAAGCTTGAGCTAAAAGTGACAATTGGTGTAAGGTTTTATTTCTTTTCTTCGATTGTTATGAAATCAAATCAATGCTATTTCCTTGTATGTTCTTTTAGTTCTCTTCTTCTTTTCTATTTTACCTTTCTTTTTGGTACAACTGTCTTCCAAGTGAGTCTAAAAGCATCGAAAGAGCCTTGCTTTTGCGAGTGCCACCGATAGCTCATGACGATGGAATTGTGAGTCTCTCTGTATCATTTCATGCTTGCGTATCTTGATGATGTAATGTGGAAGAGACCAACACTCGACTCTTATGGGCTATGCGCTAACTGCCTCCAATTCAAGGTAACATTGAAGCTAAGAATTCAAGGTAAGCTTTGGTGAAAAGAAGGTAAATATTTGTTTTCTTTTTTTTTATTTGTGTAAATTATATCACCACCTCTTCCAACTCTTTTTCCTCCACTTCATTTGTACATTTCGCTTCATTGTTTTCTAATTTTTCCACCTTCTTTATCTCTCATTTTCTCACTAATTTAACATAACTTTCTTTTTCATTTTCATTTCTTTTAACAAAGAAGAATCTTCGTTTTATCTTCATTAAGATTTCAATAAAGAAACGTAAACGCTTCTATCGCAAAACCCTCCTGTGGATCACGACCCGCATAGCCACTTGCTATAGCGGTAAGAATTGAGCACTTGCACATCTTTATTTCTAAATCTAAAATTCTGTATTTTTTGTGCAGGTTTTGCCTCAATCAAATTTTGGCGCCGTTGCCGGGGAGGGTAACGTTTTTATTGAAATCTATTTTTTATTGAAAAATTTTTTAGAACTAAAACGAACTTTCTTCTCTGTTGCAGGTTATAGGCAAGCAAAGCAGGAAAAAAGGATTGCAGAAACATATAAGTGGTCTTGGGCCTCTGTTCTAGAAAACAGAGACAAGTACCCTCTGAATTGCTTTGCAAAATTCTAGTTTTCTGCAACTTTATTTCTATATGCAATCACATAAGCCTGCTAATAATCAACAGTAAAACATTTGTTGAAAAGATAAAAAATTGATTAGACGTTTGCATTTTAGGCACATGTCTTTTCAATTGAAGAGTGCTGGAGCAAGGTACGTACGCATTGCATCTAGAATAGGACTATCTCTTGGTTGATTTACATCGCTTTGAGTGAATCTTATTTACATATCTTGTACACTTGCACAAACTTATCTTAAGGGCACTAACCCATAACAAGATAAGGTGGGGATTTAATCACCCTTCCTTAGCCCAAAAATCAGATTCCAAGCACTCACTAACCTAAGCCTAACTAAAAAAGAGTAGACGTTGGCCCTAGGACATCTCGGACTCAATTAGGAGATCATTCTAAGGGAGAAAAGTGTTGGAATTTGACTCTTGCAAAATCAGTGTCTAGGAAAGGGATTAAGGGCCGAAAGCCCGAAGGTTGGTGGTTATTTAATTAAGGAACGTCTTTGACGGAAAACCTCCCACCAACCTGCCCTGACCTGGCTGATTAGCTTGTGGTCAAAGTCTGCATTGGACCTCCCGTGGACAGTCTAACCAGTTAGGAGTCGTCTAGGTCATAGGTCTACCCTAACTTAGATTAGAATTTTTTTTTCTTTTTCTTTGTTTATTTGTTGTTTTTCTTTTCTTTTGTTTTTATTCTATTGTGTGATATGGACCATAAATAATATTTTTTCAACTACAATAATAATCCATATTACACACCGACTTCATTTTCGGATATTACCACCCGGCAAATCATAACTTTGACCAACCTAGTGTGCCGGATTGGTCTTATCCGAATCAATATAACCCATGTCCCCCATCGTATGATTATAATTTCCATAACGATTTCAACTCTCACGGAGTCAGTGGGGATTCACCTACCCCGAGTCAGATTTTCAACCAAATTGTCCTCCTTCTCCACCCAGTCCATATTATGTTCAAGATTCATACTCAGTTCCACCCGTCCAAAATAGGAAACCATCAATTATGGAATGAGTATGCGTGTCCAAACATAAATCCCAAATCTGATGGACTCACAATTTCACTACCACTTCCAAGACAATTCTTCATCTTTTCATCAAAACAATGAACCTATCAACTATGAAAAGATGCTTGAAGCCATGACTCAGGCTCAAAACACTCGTAACCGTGACATAGATATGATGGTCGAATCTCTACGTTCCCACCGTCCTGATGTCACTAACTATTCTGTTAGAGCCGAAGAATCATGTAGTTTTAGAAATCAAGATTCCATTTCAGAACAACCATTTGAACTTGCCCAAACTCCAAATTTTGAAAAAGATATTGACAGTTTAGCAAGTTATCCTTTTCTGAAATAGAACTTGAAAATGAATATGATCCTGAACCCCAACTTAGTGATTCTATTTTACTTCCCGATTCGATTATGACTCCGGTATCTTCACCTGATTTCGATCTTTTCCCGGAGTCAACATTGGATCCTGTACCAATTCATAATGAAATTGAATCACCCATCTTGAGGAATCATATTGAACTTGACCAATTATACACTTTTGAAGATTCTATTGACAAATTGTCAAGTTCTCATTTTATGATATTGAACTCAATGAGATATGTGACCTAGATTCTCAAATTTGTGATCCAGTTCAACTTTCTGAATCAATATTGACTCCTGTTCTATTACCTAACTTGAATAATATTCTAGAGTCGATTTTGATTCCATCACCTCTCATCCCTGAACTAGAATCACCCATATTAGGTCACATTCATTGTTGGAAAATACATGTGGACTTGAGTTTCAACTTCTTGACTTGGACCCAATTTTTGAACCTATTTCGACTCCTGAACCTTTACTTGACTTAAGTCACCTTCCTGAGTCGTATTAGTCCTGTCCTTCCTGAGTCCAAGTCAACTGTTCTATCATTTCATACTCCATTCTGGGACGAGGTGGTTGACAAATTTGACTCCGAAATTAGTTATGGAATATGGAAATTAGATGGGGTTAAATATTTAATAAAGATCCTTCATGGATTTATCTTTTAATGGGTTATATTAAAGATATTTCTGGTGGGTTCCTCCGAGACCCAAGAAAAGTTGATTGGGCCGCGTTTCGTGGACCAATCAGACCGCCACCGGAACCACCACCTTAAGGTAACCTTTTCCTTCCCTTTCTTCTTTTTCATGCATCTATGCATTATTCATACATTGAGGACAATGCATGAGATAGGTGTGGGGGGGGTCTAACATAACTTTCTTTTGTTTAAAAAAATAAAAAATAAAAAAATTAACATTTTCTTTACTTTTAAAAACTTTTTGAAAATAGAAACAATATTTTGACATATTTTTGTAAGAAATTAAGTTAATTTTAAGGAATAGGAAAATCTAAATTAGGATTTCTTATACTTGGTCAAAATAGATTATTTGTTTGATTTTTAGGGTTAGGAAGAAAATTTGTCAAGTAAATTAGTCTTGATCTTTACCTTGATGAAATATGCACCCTTCATACACTTACACACTTAGGGTTCAAAAACAAGATTCTTATGCCTTATAAAAAAAAAAAAGATAAACAAATCTAATTATGATTAGCTAGGTGCTTTGGCCTAAGAAAGCCTTAGTATTTATGCGAAAGATGATTAGATAAGTTTGAAAAGAAATATATATATAAAATTCTCTGATTAAGCTGGGTATTTGTGCCTAATAAAGCATAAGTGTTCACGCCTAAAAGAGGTCCATATAATAAAATCCTTAGTTTGTGGCCTTGTTTGCTTGAGTCCTTAAGTCCGAGGGGGTCTTCTCACCCGGTGCCCTAAGGCCGTCTGGTTTGGGAGTCATCGATTAAAGGCTCGTTACATGGGCAGATTAGAAAGCCTAAACTAAGGAATAATACCACCCAAAAAAAAATTATATATATATAAATAAGGAATAAGAGTTAGAGTTAAGAACCCTTAGTCAAAATTTTCACAGTCACAAGGTGCATATGACTTAGGGTAAAGTAATAGACTAAATGAGAAGTACAATTTAACTCCTTACTTTGATTAATAACAAATTTTTGAATAGAGACTAAGTTTAGGAATGAAAAATTCAGTTTTCCTATAACTTATAGATTGCTTAAATCTTACAATTATATTTCAAATATTTTTCTCTTTCAAAATGCTTTTCGAAAATACTAACTCTTTGTTTCTCTTTCTTTATGGATTTTGTGGGTGTAATCCACTGAAAACCCTCACGAGACAAAACTCGTCCTCTAGGGAAACCTAGAGGTTTAACGGCTTGTTGCACATGCTCAGTGCAATCGCGTGACCTGCGAAAGTGGTCTAATAATCCTTAGTATAGTTTAGTTGTTTTGCTCGAGGACGAGCAAAAGATAGGTATGGGGGTGTGATTGGTTACTAATGTTGCACATTTATTATCATATTTCATACTTATTATAGAATAAAATCTGCTTTGTCCTAATTAAATGTTTAATTTATTTGCAGGCCCATTCCTTAAGGAGATGAAGAGAAAACAAGCCCAAAAGCCCAACAAATTCTGATTAATTCAGAATAAATTTGAAATGAAGAAATCAGGGCAAAATCTTGGCATATAAGGAAGGTTTAGAAGAATCCTCCTTGAATCAAGATGAAGAAATCAGGGCAAAATCTTGGCATATAAGGAAGGTTGAGAAGAATCCTCCCTGTGGGCAAAATCTGGTATATAAGGAAGGTTGAGAAGAATCCTCCCTAAATCAAGGCAAAATCTTGGCATATAAGGAAGGTTGAGAAGAAGCCTCCCTGAATCAAGCACAATCAAAGGCTGTTTTGTCAACTTTTGAAGAAAAGAATAAGAAAATCAGAAGAATACGGGAATACATCAGACCAGGAGATTTCCCCAATCTTCCTGGGATCTTCTCCTTTAGGTTTTTTGCTATAATACTGGTTTTAGCTGAGCAGGGAAAAGGCAGGCAGAGATAGGATTTAGCCTAGTTTTCATTTCTTAGTTTAGGTTTTTGCTTTTCTTTTTCATGTAATTTAGTTTTCATTTATGTAATTCTGAGGAGATCAACTTTCATCGAAGAACAAGACTGAAGCTTGAGCTAAAAGTGACAATTGGTGTAAGGTTTTATTTCTTTTCTTCGATTGTTATGAAATCAAATCAATGCTATTTCCTTGTATGTTCTTTTTAGTTCTCTTCTTCTTTTCTATTTACCTTCTTTTTGGTACAACTGTCTTCCAAGTGAGTCTAAAAGCATCGAAAGAGCCTTGCTTTTGCGAGTGCCACCGATAGCTCATGACGATGGAATTGTGAGTCTCTCTGTATCATTTCTGCTTGCGTATCTTGATGATGTAATGTGGAAGAGACCAACACTCGACTCTTATGGGCTATGCGCTAACTGCCTCCAATTCAAGGTAACATTGAAGCTAAGAATTCAAGGTAAGCTTTGGTGAAAAGAAGGTAAATATTTGTTTTCTTTTTTTTTTTTGTGTAAATTATATCACCACCTCTTCCAACTCTTTTTCCTCCACTTCATTTGTACATATTCGCTTATTGTTTTCTGATTTTTCCACCTTCTTTATCTCTCATTTTCTCACTAATTTTAACATAACTTTCTTTTTCATTTTCATTTCTTTTAACAAAGAAGAATCTTCGTTTTATCTTCATTAAGATTTCAATAAAGAAACGTAAACGCTTCTATCGCAAAACCCTCCTTGTGGATCACGACACGCATAGCCACTTGCTATAGCGGTAAGAATTGAGCACTTGCACATCTTTATTTCTAAATCTAAAATTCTGTATTTTTTGTGCAGGTTTTGCCTCAATCATCCTCGACTCCTTTTCGTAAGTTTTCCCTTTGCAGAATCAATGAAAAACAACCTACATCACTTTGATCATGTGCACGTGTGACTGCTATGCACGCTACATGGCTCAATTTTACATATTCACTTGGTTATTTTTTGACAACCTGGACCGTTATTTCAGATTCTGAAGCGCAGCAGAAGCGTGGTGGACTCTTTTTATGGAAGCCTTGGACTTCTTCGAGGAGCATCGCATTAGCTGTAGCTCATTCCT
>JAVJIF010021169.1:0-59239 GCA_038442645.1 Agave tequilana
CGAGAGATCTCAACTTCAAAACTAGACTACAGTCGATAATAATAAAAAATACTAGTGTTATGTTCGTGTGTCAGAATGAACTGATATGTCCTTCAAGAAACAAGATCCATACCTAAACCCTCACTTGCTTTTATGCCACTAACGGGGGGGGAGGGACCAGAAATCATGTGTGAAAGGGCACTCTGAGAGGTTTCAAATCTTTGCACGCCATCAAAGATGGGTGTCGTTGCTTTGCCAATTAGGCATTGAGGGTGACCACTTTGTATTCTGTCATTAACACAAATCTAGAATAATTTAGCATCCCTAATCGTTAGAATTAGCGAACAATTCAGTTGACAATCGTAACTGTTCACTACTCTATAATGTGTGATTCACTCTGTACATTTCATTCACAACTGTTTACACTCGTAAAGATCACAACTATCTACAAAAGAGGTGGACTGTTATAATGTCGACTTGGGTGTGTTCTAAACTTAAGGTGGATAAGAGGATCCAAATCCAGACGTTTCCTACAGCGTTTTGAATTCATGCAACGCACTCATGTTGTATTGCATTGGGCACCGGAGTTAGTACAACAAATGATATGATTGATATAAGGAATAGTGTGCTGGAAAGAATTTCTCCCAGTTATTCTAAAAAAAAATTGTATGCAAGAATAGGAGAACTTTTGTTGAACTTCATTTGAGAAATGACAGATGGGATTAGATCGGATGAGCCACTGTTTTGGTTTCAGCCAGGGCACCCTTGTCTAGCTTTAGAGTTCTATTTCACAACATCACTGTCACTTTGACAATTGAGCAGTAGCATTTGCGAAGTTTCATTTTCTGTGAAGTAATGAGCTAGGTGACTCTTTTAATAATTGGCTGCAAAAAGTAGGGCTAAATGTTGGCCAGCACAGCTTACTGGCAGATTGATCTGCAGAGTTGAGTTTTGGGATTCATTCAAAATCAGATCCTAAAACATAGGGCTTGAAATCCTTATTCTGTTTCAAGCTTTGTTTGAAAAGGTATAAATGAAAATAAGATATGATATCAAACGTGATTTCAATTCTTTAGTTTTCTCTTGTCTAGTTTTGTGAGAAGAAAATCAGAATTGTTTCTAAATAAAAGAAAAGAAAAGAAAATTAGAATAGAAGGATTTCGCTGCAATCAAAACTGTTGTTGTAGTAGTTTTGGAGCCTGAGAGAAGCTCAAAACACAAAAGCATCAGCCAACGGGTACACACATGTAACACATCTCATTCTCATTCACCCTGTCAATGCCATGCCCTTCCTCAAATGAGCAAACCAGAAAGTATAAAATTGACTTGAGAAAAAGGCTCAATTTTTAAGCACTACAAAGAAGCAACCAGAAGAGCCTGTGCTTGTTAGCTTATTCTAAAGTCTCTCAGTATATTATTTATACTTTGTTAGTCTTCAATCATCATCTTCTTTAAAGCAGTGGTTAATTGAACAGGACAACAATGCATGAGATATCTCCATGCTTCTCTTGTTAACACTTGTTAGGAATTATTTATAATCATATATTTTATAATTAAGCCATGATTGTTTCATAATGTCAAGCTCCACTCTGGGTAGACAAAGATGCACAAGTTGGTAACTGTAGTTAGTTATACAAAATACACGTTTGGGTCATTCTACCACTAATTTGCTGATAAATCAAACTATATATATTTATTACAGATGGATATGATTCATTTAATAGTTTGCAGATTTGTCCTTCCGTCTGCCTGTAGCTAAGAAAAAATATCAACTGCATAATTAGTTATTTATAACTACCCTCATGATTGCCACTCTCGCCCCGCACCCCCCCCCCCCCCCCCCCCCCCCCCCCCAAATCACCGTGGGTAGCGTGTGGCAGGTTGGCCTCTGATATGAGCTCATTAATGGAGCGCTGAAGGAGGGGGGTTGAAGAGGGGCTCGGCGATGGGGAATAAGGGGGACAAGGAAGTCGTCTTCATTGTCGAGCTAGTTGATGAGGTAGTCGCCGTCAATAGGGATGTAAATCGTGTTATTTTCAAGAATAGATCTGACAATTAGTCAATGTTACCGATCTAATTGGCCAGGTTGGTGATGTCAAGAGGGAGATTTTCCGTTCAGTAGAACATTTCTTAATTACAGAACTACTTTACAATTACCTTCCTTTGGTTAAATACCAATTAGATTGGTATTAGTCAGTCTCAATATACGGTAATATTTATGAAGATAAATATTTCAGTATACCCTTGTAAAACGAACGTTAGTTCAATTATCCAGCAATTGGAGTGAAGTACGCATACAGCGAATCTGCTTAAGACAATTACGTCCCACGCTACAGTGCTAACAGGTTGTTGGACGCTGGTCTCCCAAGATACAACACTACTCCGTCACGGTATTTGGATAGCACTACCAAATTACCGTACAATCAAATCATAATTAATCAGTACCTTCATAAGAAATTCAATGCAGTGGATAAAGACAATTTCAGAGAGAATATTTGTCTTAATATGGAGGATTATTCACTGTAAGAAAATGAGAGAGAAGATTTTTGTCTTAGAAAGTCACAGATTCAGACAACAATTCTATTCCAGAATCTGTTGAATTTTCTGAGCCTCTTTCAGATCTCAATTCAAATTAGACAAATCCAAATTGCTTCTGTTTTTGAGTTCTGGAATTCTTAATCGGATGGTGTGTCTGGAAAGTCAGAGGGGAGCGCTATTTATAGCACTCCTGGAACACACGTTGGAGAAAGAGCGGGAGTAGTTATGGCCAGTTATGGCAACTATTCTGACAAGAACTGTTGGCAACGGTTATTGTCAGAACCGTTGGCAATGGTTCACAAAACCATTTGCGTACCCGGGTACCGAGTCCGGTTCAACCCGCACCCGAGTGGCCCGGCTCAAAAAGACCGACCGAGTTGGGTCCGTACCCACACCCGGAGCAGGGCCTGGGCCCGGGCTCCGGCGGCGCGTGCGTGAGGGCATGGTTTCCCGCAAAACGCGCGAAAACTCCAAGTACTCAAAGGGCACACCCTTTATTCTTATTTTTTCATATTTAACACTTCAACTTTTCACTCCATATGCAATGTAGGACTAAATGTTTAGCTACCTTTAGTCCCATTTAGCTATTTAATTAGACTAACTTCCAACTTGAATATCTCATTCATTCGAAAACAGAATTGAACATGCGAAATACCACATACATCCCCAATGGAAGAAGAACATACTACAACCATTATCTGGTTGATTCTATCAAAGGATCTCACCTTAATTCAACTTAAAAATTCACTTAATTCTTTGTTTTCCCAACGATCCCCACAATGAATGGAGATTCAAAGAATTGCACACAAAGAGACTGACTCTTTAGCGAAAAGTACTTTAGAAAAGAAACTACATCCGATAGGTGAGGTAGGCCTTAAACCTTTCATAGCGAAATCTTTATCGGATGTCTAGTTAATCAGTTAATTAAGTCTTGAGCTGTCAGCCGTTTGTGTAAGTCAATTCAACAAACTTCACACAGTAACTTTTCAAAATCAACTTTGGCTCTCGATTGTGTCTATTTTGGCTCTGAACATTCTTAGTTTCAGAGAGTATCCTTAGGGAGTCACAAACCTCCATATAGACTCCCAAAGAGCCGACCAAACTCTTTACTCACATATGTAATCATCCTATTAAGAGTAGTCTACTCTACCCCACTGATTTTAATAACAAGATATAGGTATCATTAAAAGTGTTAAGCTTATCCTAAATCCCTTTGTAGAAAGCATTTGATGCATCATAGGAATAGGTTAGAGTCAAGCTCCTAAGTGCTTACTCGCAAAAACAATCATAACAATTTTTCCTCTTGAACTTAGTCTGTGGGATTTCTAGTTGCTAAGTGAGATTAAGCTGACTCGGTAAGGTTAGGTTTTAGTCCCTATCTTCTTGATACGTAGTTTATACGCTCTCCATTTAAATCTTTAGTAAACGGATCTGCTAGATTATCTTTTGATGATTCAAATCAATGGAGAAAATTTCATTTGATAGCAACTGCTTTCATGGTGTTATATCTACGATGAATATGTCTAGACATACTGTTATATATGAAATTATGTGCCCGAGATATCGCTGCTTTGTATTATCGCAGTGAATACGTATGGCAGATACTGGCTTGACCATAATGCTATTTCTTTCAAAAATTGTCGAAGCTATTCTGCTTCTTCTCCAGCCATATCTAAGCCTATAAATTCTAATTCCACTATGGAACGGGCAATACATGTTTGTTTGAAAGATTTTTAGATACCGCTGCGCCTCCAAGAGTAAAAACATATCCGCTAGTTGATTTTAGTTCATCAGAATCTGCAATCCAATTATCATCATTGTACCCTTCAAGACAGGTGGATATTTCCTATATTTCAAGGCATACTCCTTAGTTTTAGATACATAGTCTACTACTCGTAGTAGAGCAGTCCAATGATCATCATTAGGGTTACTGGTGTATCTGCTAAGTTTGCTTACAGCATAAGCAATATCAGGTGTAGTACAATTTATTAAATACATTAGACTTTAGATAATCTGAGAATACTTTAACTGTCATGTTGCAGTTCCTGTATCTTATGAAGGTGGATGTGTGAAAGAAAATGACTCGTATTCTCTTTTATCCCAGTTCTTTAAATCTTTCTATCATCTTATCTACGTAATGAGATTAAGATAGACTGATTCCATATGGTGTTCTTGTAATTTTAATTGCTAAAATTACATCAGTAATACCAGATTCTTCATATCAAAATTATGGATGTATTTGCTTTGTAAACTTAATAACCTCAATATTAGTCCCAAGTATTAACATGTCGTCTACATAAAAACAAACAATGATACATGCATTTTCAACTGTCTTAGTATAAACACACTTATCGCATTCATTGATAGTGAATTCATCTTTGATCATAACACTATCGAATTTCTCATGCCATTGCTTTGGAGCCTTTTTAAATCATATAAGAATTTTACTAATTTACACATTTTATGTTATTGGCCCTTGACTATAAATCCTTCAGGTTGCTCAATGTATTTTCCTTCATTTAGGTCGTCGTTTAGGAAAACAATCTTGACATCTATTTGATGAATATCTAAGTTGTGCAATGCTGCAATCCCAATTAACATTCGAATGAATGTTATTCTTGCTACTAGCAAATAAGTATCTAAGTAGTCAAGTCCTTCTTTTTGTTGATAATCTTTAGCTACTAATCTAGCCTTGTATTTATCGATAATCCATCAGGTTTTAATTTTTTTTTGAAAATTCACTTACTCCCGATTGTGTTTACTGTCAGGAGACAAGTTTCCAATTCCCAAGTATGTGTTGGCCCAAAGGCCTATCACTCTAGTTTTGATGATGATCAACTCATGTAGTTATATTTGCTAATGATCTTGTTTAATTAGTGACAGATTCTTTATCAAGATCTTAGTAGGTGCAAAGTTCAACAAGGATTTAAAGACAAGTTGGAAGCTAGCACCGTTCGATTCACGAGCCTATGCATCAAGAACACATCTAGAGATGAGCTCGGTGGATTGCTTTTGACCAAGTCAAGAAGATGAGAAGCCTTCAAGTGAAGACTTCAAGAAGATGAAGACTTGTGTCTAGGTATAAGATTTTATTTGTTTTAGATAAAAATGTAAAGGATAGAATAGATTGGTGGATTGCTCAAGTCATATCACACACACACTCTTGATAGAATTGTTTTCATGATAAAATTTTCATTTCATAAAAGATTTTCTAGTTAAGAAAAGATTTTCATTGTGACAAAATTCTTTTTGGTTCTTGGTATTTCAAGTTTACATATCTTATATCCAAAACCATGTTTAGAGCCTATTGTCAAAAACTAGATATCACATCTTGATTGTGTAGTGGATCATCCATACACACTATGCTTTAAAGTATATCTTGTTTTTGTATTTGATGAAAATTTGGAAAAACATGTTGTTTTAGAAAAACAGTTTTTATTATGAGCCAATATTTCCAAGTTACAAAAAATAGTCAAATCTTTAATAACATGCCTTGATTTTGTGCAAGCATGTTTCTATATCATAAAACTATTTTTTGTAGAATTTCTAAGTATTTATGGGATTTTTTATTAAGCCAAAGACCAATCCTTATCCCAAAATTTTCAGGTTCTGGCAGTTCTGATTTTTCAGAACTGACAGTGGCCGGTCGACCGGGTCGGTCGACCGGACGTGCACAGACGTGCACGCCTGTGTGTACTGGAGAACGGTCGACCGAGCCGGTCGACCGCTTCAGAGAGCTTTGCTCTCAGGAAATCTCGGTCGACCGGCCGGTCGACCGACAGAGAGTTTACTCTCTTCTCCAGTTGCGCGGTCGACCGGGACGGTCGACCGGACGCTGCAACGGTCGCATTTTGACCGTTGCCGGTCGACCGGACCGGTCGACCGGAAGCTCTGACAGAGCCCAAACGGTCAGATTTTTTTGGCCTCTATAAAAGGGGTTTTGTCATTGTTTTGAGCCAAGATTTTTGGAGACCTTAGAGCTAGTTTTTCCCAGTTTTTCTGAAGGTTTTTTCTCCACAAAATTAGAGTCAATACTCCAATTAAAAGGAGAGTTTTATCAAAGAGTGTAAAAGAGGTTTTCTTGAGTTTTTCACCAAAGATTCTTTCCTTGCTTTCTCACACAAACACTTGAGCATCCATTGAGCTATTCATTCTATAGGAGTTATTGTGAGAGGATTTTAGGTGATCAAGAGTTGTGATCACCAAAGTTCATCTTTGTTCTTTGAGAAGGCGGACGGTTGTGTTCGCGGTTTGTTTCGGGTCCTAGTGAGGACTTGGTGTTGTTGGGTCCTAGTGAGGACTTGTAGCTTGAGGTGCGGCCTCGACGAGCCGGTGGGCTTGTGGTGTGTAAGGGACTTGGGAGTCCGAGGGCTTGTAGGTGTTGCGGCACCAAGGAGAGATCCGGTTGGATCGTGCATAGTGGAAATCCTTCGTGTGTCGAAGGCGGGGATGTAGAGCAAGTGTGCTCGAACCTCGAAACATACCCTTGTGTTTGCGATTGCTCTTTCTCTCTCTCTTGTCTCTTATTTATATCTTGCATTCAATTATTGTCTATCTTTATATGCATGATATTCACTTGTGCTCATATTTGCTATACTTGCTTGGGATTGTTGTTAACACTAGTATTCAACCAAGAGAGCCAACGCGGCACCTCAACCCATTCAAGGGGAATCTAGAGGAGCTTGTCCAGAGCCTCGCAAGGGGAATTCGGCAACACTCTTGTGTTATACATAAGTGTTTAATTTAAAAGAAGTTTTATTTGGTCATCTTAGTTTTAATTCCGCATTATTTGTTCATAAGTGACCATTAGATTAGCCATCACCTATTCACCCCCCCTCTAGGTGAACTTACAATTGGTATCAGAGCCAAGTGCTCTTGATATTAGGTCTAACAACCTAGAGTTAAAGATCCTCATTTTAGGCTAATCACAATTTTGTACACACACCATGGACTTCATGTCACCACCCACCTTTGACATCCTTAACATCCAAATTTGGAAGGTTAAGATGTCATTGTACCTCAAAGCCTTAGGATTTCATGTCTATCTTGCCACTACTAATAATGCTTATTCTTTAGATGGTAAGAACATTGAGGCTAATGCAAAAGCCCTTCATGCTATCAAGTCAACCCTAAAGATGATTATTTATCTAGGGTTTCTAATGTTGAATCGGCTTTTGTAGTATGGAACATCATCACCTCCCTCGGCGAAAAAGATCTATACTATGCGGGGAGTGACTCGGACGTTGGAAGCGACACCTCCAACGCATGCTTTATGGTCCAAGGGGATGACCCCTTGAGGTAAATTCCGAATCCGATGATGAGGACATGTCATATGATGAGCTATCTACTTTTTGTCATCTATTGCTTGAGAAATATGACATGATTAGAAAAGAAATAAAAATTTGAAAAAGAACATTGCTTGCATGCATATAGAACAAGATTCATTTAGAAGTAACATTGCATGCTTAGAATTAGAAAATAATAATTTTGAAAAAGGATTTTGATTGCATGCTTAAAGAAAATGATTCTTTAAATTTAAGATTGCATGCTTAGAAAAGGAAATAAAGATTTGAAAAATGAGAATGTTTCCTTATTTTCAAAATTAAATGATTTATGTGAAGGGAACACTATTTTGAAGGATAAGATTGATTTGGTGGAAAAACAAAAGGAAATCGTTTTTCAAGAAATAAATCTTTAAAAAGAAAATTTGTTGAAAAAAAAAGGATAATTTTTTTCAAAAGAAAAAGAAAAATGATTCTTTATCTCACCATGCTTTACATGCCACAACTAATGAGATTAAGAATTTGAAAAATAAGATAGAAAATTTGAGCTCTAATTTGAGCACATGTGCATTCAATCATTCTAAGTTGGAATCTTTGTTTCAAAAGAAACAAGTTCCCCATGCTCATGCACATACACATCATGCTCATGCTTATGTTGCATATCACGATCACAATCACACTCATAAGCATCATGATAGGGTGTACACTTGTACACATTGTGGCCGCAAAGGCCATCTAAGAAAATTTTGTTATGAAAGGTTAAATGTTCTTATTTTTGATAAAAATAAAAATGCTTGGGTTCCTTACAAGACTAACCCCATAGAACCCAAGAAAATATGGGTACCAAAATCCTCACCTTGTGTATTTGATGTAGGTGAGGAATCTCTCAAACCGTGAGAGATTTGGTGCCTTGATGGTGGGTGCATTTGAACTAAAATGACACATACTTGGAGCACCGCTATCAAGGAATTTTGGTGGGTCAACCACCATGCTAGGAGCTTTGGAGTTTGGTAACGATTTCTAAACTCCTATTTCATTTATGCACATGCTTTTAATTTCATGTAGCATGTTCATATTTTTTTTGGTACTTCATGTGGCATTTGCATGCTTAAATGTAGAATGTGTCAAAACTTGCATCTATACATATATGAATAGTGAACTACAATTGACTCATACATATTTGAACTTCATGCTCATTTGTATCCACTATATGCATGTATATAGGCTAGTTTTGATGATTCGGTCATTTATACTTGTTATACCTATCTTTGATTTTACTTCATGTATATGTGTGTTTAATTCAAATCTAATAAATATACATGTATACCCCTTGAGTCATTTGCCTTCATGCAATATATATTGGACTCTTTTCATATTTGGATATGTATGCATATTGTTAGAATTGGATAAACCATACATATACCATGAAGATTAGTATTTTAAATAAAAAAAAAAGGATTTTTCATGTTTTTGATTTGTACAACAAAATGTGATTTATGATCTTTTTGAGCTTGAATGACTATTTTCATAAAAATGCTATTTACATGATCTTTTGAACACTCATCTTTATGATACAAAATATTTTGAGCTTTATAGACCATGAGTGATTAAATCTTTATGTATTTAGCAATGCTTTATGAAAAATATATGATTTGTTTTAAGATGAAAAATAAGATTTTCATGAGATTCATGCTTCACTTTCTATTTTCATGAAAATACCATTTACATAACCTTTGAACACTCATCTTTTATGATAAAAGATAATTTTTGAGCTTTATGGACTATGAGTGCTTGAACTTTTGTGTATTTAGTATTATTCATGGAAAATATTTGACTTTGTATTTTTGAAGGATCTTTAACTAGTTTGTCAAAAATCCATTTAAACTAGTTATCTATTCTTCAAATTGATTCACATGATCCTATTTGTAATCATATGGATAAATTCTTTTGTATTTTCAAAATTTATTTGATGCTTCATGATTTGAATATTAGTTTAAATGTTAGCATTTGTCAACACTTGGATTTATACTTATACACATTATGGATCACAAATAAATCTATATATGATTGGGTTTGAATGCTTATTTGTGCCCATTAGGTGTGTTAGTATAGCCTAAGTTTTGATGATTATTACATTTTAAACTTGTATTCCCAATTCGGATTTATGCTATGATCGTGTGCTTTCATTTCATGTATATGTTTGTCTTGCCAAAACATTAAGATATACATGGATACCTCTTGAGTCATTTGCCTTTCATGCAAATCTATATATGGACTCAATTGTGTTTTAAGGATATGTATGTATACTTAATGTCTTGTCAAAACATACATATATCTTGAAATATAAATTTTTGTTTTTAATAAAATTTTGTAATTTTTTTTTCAATAAAATTTTTGTGATGGATTTCATGATTTCAAAATTTTAAGGAATATTGAGTTTTATTGCTATTTTTCATGATACCATGTTCCACATAACACTAGCACACTCACTTCTTTTTTTGATATGGACTTTATGGATAGAGTGCTTTTTAGTGCCTTGTGTTTCATTGATATTTCATGAAAAACTTTTGACTTATTCCTTGATTGAAGGATTCCGTACTAGTTGTTAAACACCTTCATTTAACTGGTTCGAATTCTTCATGTGGTAGATTTTATGATATATATACACTTAAGCTTAATTTTCAATTGGTATCATTGGATAGTTTCAATTGGTATCAATATGACCTCTTATTGTGTATACTCATATGTTGTTCTTTCATATATGTATGTATCTACTTCAATTGATATTATCTTTTCATACATATATGTGATCTTTTGTGCTTGATTTACACACGTATATTATATACTATATGTTTGCCTATCAAGATTTTGGTTTTAAAAAAAAAAATTTATTTGATATGAACTTGTGTTTTGTATTGCCTATATGCAAGGAGAGCTTAACATCTCTCTTACATATAGATTCATGTTGAGTGTATTGTGTATTGAGGAGCTTAACATCTCTTCTCTATATGGTACACGTGTGTAGGGGGAGCTTCACATCTCCTCTTATGCATTACATAATATGTGTTATGTGAGTTAGGGCTTGTCATCCCTTCTTCATGTAATGCATATGTGTAGGGAAGTTAACTTAGCGTCTTCCTCTTCATGAATGTATATCGCATATAAATCTTATTGATTGATTTGATTTTACCCTCCTTGATTTCCTTATTTTTGATGATTTGAACTTTGAACCCTTTGTTGATGATTGACAAAAAGGGGGAAGTATTTGAGTTATATGCATGATTTCCTTAAGGGGAGAAGAAGTATTTGTTCCTTACTTAAGGGAGAGAAAAGATTTTGAGATGATTTTGAGTTTTTATACTTATGCTTTTACTCATGCATATCAAATAAATGATAAAGATATCACAAGAAATAAAAGATTTGTTTTGTTTTACATGCATTCACTTGCATACATATTTATGTGCTTCATTGAATATCTATTGCTTATTTAATATGCATGAGTTAAGGGGGAGCTTCTTTGAAGCTTTACTTTAATCCATGCATATATAACTTCATGAGTTTTGTCATCATCAAAAAGGGGGAGATTGTTGGCCCAAAGGCCTATCACTCTAGTTTTGATGATGATCAACTCATGTAGTTATATTTGCTAATGATCTTGTTTAATTAGTGACAGATTCTTTATCAAGATCTTAGTAGGTGCAAAGTTCAACAAAGGATTTAAAGACAAGTTGGAAGCTAGCACCGGTCGATTCACGAGCCTATGCATCAAGAACACATCTAGAGATGAGCTCGGTGGATTACTTTTGGACCAAGTCAAGAAGATGAGAAGCCTTCAAGTGAAGACTTCAAGAAGATGAAAACTTGTGTCTAGGTATAAGATTTTTATTTGTTTTAGATAAAAATGTAAAGGATAGAATAGATTGGTGGATTGCTCAAGTCATATCACACACACACTCTTGATAGAATTATTTTCATGATAAAAATTTCATTTCATAAAAGATTTTCTAGTTAAGAAAAGATTTTCATTGTGACAAAATTCTTTTTGGTTCTTGGTATTTCAAGTTTACATATCTTATATCCAAAATCATGTTTAGAGCCTATTGTCAAAAACTAGATATCACATCTTGATTGTGTAGTGGATCATATCCATACACACTATGCTTTAAAGTATATCTTGTTTTTGTATTTGATGAAAATTTGGAAAAACATGTTGTTTTAGAAAAACAGTTTTTATTATGAGCCAATATTTCCAAGTTACAAAAAATAGTCAAATCTTTAATAACATGCCTTGATTTTGGTGCAAGCATGTTTCTATATCATAAAACTATTTTTTGTAAAATTTCTAAGTATTTATGGGATTTTTTATTAAGCCAAAAAGACCAATCCTTAATCCCAAAATTTTCAGGTTCTGGCAGTTCTGATTTTTCAGAACTGACAGTGGCCGGTCGATCGGGTCGGTCGACCGGACGTGCACAGACGTGCACGCCTGTGTGCACTGGAGAACGGTCGACCGAGCCGGTCGACCGCTTCAGAGAGCTTTGCTCTCAGGAAATCTCGGTCGACCGGGCCGGTCGACCGACAGAGAGTTTACTCTCTTCTCCAGTTGCACGGTCGACCGGGACGGTCGACCGGAGGCTGCAACGGTCGGATTTTGACCGTTGCCGGTCGACCGGACCGGTCGACCGGAAGCTCTGACAGAGCCCAACGGTCAGATTTTTCTGGCCTCTATAAAAGGGGGTTTTGTCATTGTTTTGAGCCAAGATTTTTGGAGACCTTAGAGCTAGTTTTTCTCAGTTTTTCTGAAGGTTTTTTCTCCACAAAATTAGAGTCAATACTTCCAATTAAAAGGAGAGTTTTATCAAAGAGTGTAAAAGAGGTTTTCTTGAGTTTTTCACCAAAGATTCTTTCCTTGCTTTCTCACACAAACACTTGAGCATCCATTGAGCTATTCATTCTATAGGAGTGTTATTGTGAGAGGATTTTAGGTGATCAAGAGTTGTGATCACCAAAGTTCATCTTTGTTCTTTGAGAAGGCGGACGGTTGTGTTCGCGGTTTGTTTCGGGTCCTAGTGAGGACTTGGTGTTGTTGGGTCCTAGTGAGGACTTGTAGCTTGAGGTGCGGCCTCGACGAGCCGGTGGGCTTGTGGTGTGTAAGGGACTTGGGAGTCCGAGGGCTTGTAGGTGTTGCGGCACCAAGGAGAGATCCGGTTGGATCGTGCATAGTGGAAATCCTTCGTGTGTCGAAGGCGGGGATGTAGAGCAAGTGTGCTCGAACCTCGAAACATACCCTTGTGTTTGCGATTGCTCTTTCTCTCTCTCTTGTCTCTTATTTATATCTTGCATTCAATTATTGTCTATCTTTATATGCATGATATTCACTTGTGCTCATATTTGCTATACTTGCTTGGGATTGTTGTTAACACTAGTATTCAACCAAGAGAGCCAACGCGGCACCTCAACCCATTCAAGGGGAATCTAGAGGAGCTTGTCCAGAGCCTCGCAAGGGGAATTCGGCAACACTCTTGTGTTATACATAAGTGTTTAATTTAAAGAAGTTTTATTTGGTCATCTTAGTTTTAATTCCGCATTATTTGTTCATAAGTGACCATTAGATTAGCCATCACCTATTCACCCCCCCCTCTAGGTGAACTTACAGTATGATGACTCAGGATGGATTCTATTTCACTGTTTATAATTTCTTTTCACATTTGTGATTCTGGAGTAGACATAACCTCTTTAAATATTTGAGGCTCGCTCGCTTCAAGCGCATATGCTACGAAGTCTGGACCAAAAGATTTTAGGATTCTCGATTTTTGACTCCTTCATGGTTCAACTTTTGCATTAACTGTAGGTCCGCCAGGTCCTTCATCCCTAAATGTTGTTTCATGTTTTCTTTTCTCAGAAGTCTTGTCTTCTTCCCGTTTATATGGAAGATGTCTTCAAAGAACGCGGCATCTCTGAATTCAATAATCATGTTTACATGAATATCAGGTATTTCTGATTGTATACCAGAAATATATAGGTACTGCTATTCAAAGCATATCTTATGAAAACACAGTCCATAGTTTTCGTTTCCAACTTGATCTTTTTAGGTAGTAGGGCCAACCCCTTTGCAAGGCACCTTCATATTTTGAGATAACTGTAGGAAGGTACTCTTCCATATCATAACTCAAATGATATAAGACCAAGTTTCTTGTGTGGTACTCTATTTAGAATATAATTTGTAGTTAACAGAGTTTTTCCCCACTAGTTTTGAGGTACACCAGAACTTACGAGTATAGAATTTACCATCTCTTTTAAAGTTTTATTCTTTCTTT
Source organism: Agave tequilana (assembly GCA_038442645.1). NCBI lineage: Eukaryota > Viridiplantae > Streptophyta > Magnoliopsida > Asparagales > Asparagaceae > Agave > Agave tequilana. Next base: position 14,117 of record JAVJIF010021169.1, read on the forward strand.
CAGCAATCTCATTCTTCTGAGAGTGTATGGTGCTGTGATTTGATAAATTATATCAAAATTAGCACATAACTCACTAAACTCATTTGATTCATATTCTCTGTCTCGATCGGATTTTAGAATCTTTATATTTTTGCTGAGTTGATTCTCAACCTCAGCTTTATATGTTAAACATACTCATTGCCTCATCTTTACTATTTAGAAGATACAAATAGCAGTATCTTGTACAATCATCAATAAAAGTGATAAAATACTTTTCCCGCCTCTTGTGGGTGCAAATTTCAAGTCACATAAGTCACTATAAATTAACACTAAAGGTTCTGTATTTCGATAAATTTAAGTGAAATGCATTTTTCGCGAACTTGGTCTCAACACAAATCTCACACTTGCGAATTTCTTTCAAGTTGAATTTAGGAATATATTCTAAATTAGACAAGTTGTGCAAGGACTTATAATTTACATGCCCTAATCTAGCAAGTCATAATATAAGAGACTCAAGCAAATAAACAGAATATTTTTCTTTATTTATGAGCTTTCGGTACAGATACACAGACTTTTCGTCCACCACAACAATATTGGTCTTGAAAAGGCTATCAGAAAGATGACCCTTGTCCACATATATGTCATTCTTAGTAAGTACAAATTTATTAGATTCAAAGACTATTCTAAAGACTTTCTTATTAAGAATTGAAACAGATATCAGGCTCTTGTGAATATCTGGAACATGCGATACATCATTCAGAGTGAGCTACTTGCCAGATGTCCACTTTAGGATGACCTTTTCCTTTCCCTCAACCTTGGAGATGGATGAGTTGTCCATAAAGAGTTGCTCATCATGCTCTTATTTTTGATATTCAGAGAATAATATTTTCTCAGAGCAGATGTGCCGAGTAGCCCCAGTGTCTACCCACCAATCTTTGTTGATGGTTGTCAGATTCACTTCTGACACCATAGCTGATAGGCTTGGCGGCGCATGGTCGATCAGGTTTGCCTGTGGATGGTCCTTTTTGTTCTTTTTTGGATGACTGCAGCATTCATTCGTCTTGTATCCCGCAAGTTCTTTTGAAGCGCTTGTTCTTAACTTCTTGTCCTTGCCTTTGTACCCTGGGGTACTCTTCTTCTGCTTTAACCCTTTGGAAGTAGATGCTTTCCCCTTGAGTCTTCGATCACATTGGCCATGGCTTCATAGGAGTTCTTGTTGTTTCTTTTCTCAGACTTTCGGTTGTCCTCCTCAATCTGAAGTCTCACAATGAGATCTTCCAACTTCAGCTTGTGTTTGTGCTTTAGGTAGTTCTTGAAATCTTTTCACACAGTTAGGAGTTTCTCTACAATAGTTGCAACATGAAAAGTTTCAGGTAGAATCATACCTTCAGCCTCTATCTCATACAAGATAAGTTAGAACTCTTACACCTGACTGATCACAGTCTTGGTGTCCACCATCTTGTACTTCAAAAATAATCCCACGATTAATTCTTGGTACAGCCATCCTCAGTTTTGTACTTCTTATCGAGGCTTGCCCATAATTTCTTTGCCGTTGTGATAAGACTATAGACATTATAAAGGGAGTCATCCAGTCCATTTAGAATGTAGTTTTGACAAAGGAAGTCACCTTGTATCCATGCATCAACTGCAAGGATAGAGCCCCGATCAGTTTTACTTTTAGTGGTCCTCTTACAAGAATTTGGCCAAATGTAGAGTGGACAAGTAGAAGAGCATCTTCTGTTGTCACCTCTTGAATTCAGTGCCATCAAATTTTTCTAGCTTCTCTGGTTTCGAGTTAGGAAGTGGAGCTGACATCAGCGTTTGAATTTTCATGTTTGGTGCCTTACTGGTACTATCTTGATTAGTCTCAGACATCTTCTACAAATTCAAGCAGAATAGAAGTAACTTCAAGTAATCGTAATTTTCTTAAGATTGTCATTTTCAGGAATAGGTCTGACAACTAATCAATGTTACTGATCTAATTGGCCAGGTCAGTGAATATCAGGTGGGAGATTTTCATTCAATAGAACGTTTCTTAATTACAGAACAACCTTTCAATTATCTTCCTTGGTTAAACAGCAATTAGACTGGTATTACTCAGTCTCAATATACAGTAATATTTATGAACATAAATATTTCAGTATAACCCTTGTAAAATAAACATTAGTTCAATTATACAGCAATTGGAGTGAGGTACGCATGTGGCGAATCTCCTTAAGACAATTACGTCTCCCGCTACGGTGCTAACGGGTTACTGGACGCTGGTCTCCCAAGGTATAATACTCCGTCACGGTATTTGGATAGCACTACCAAATCACCGTACAGTCGAACTGTACTTAATCAGTACCTTCACAAGGAATTCAACGCAGTAGGACGAAGACAAATTTCAGGGAGAATATTTGTCTTAATATGGAGGATTGTTCACTGCAAGGAAAAGGGAAGAGAGAGAAAATATTTTCTCTTAGGAAGTCACATATTCAGACAACAATTCTATTCCATAATCTGTTGAATTTTCTGAGTCTTTTTTAGATCTTAATTTTAAATCATACAAATCAAAATTGTTTCCTATTTCTGAGTTCTGAAATTCTCAATTGGATGGTGTGTCTGGAAAGTCTGAAGGGAGTGCTTTTATAGCGCTCTTGGAACACCCGTTGGAGAAAGAGTAGGAGTAGTTATGGCCAGTTATGGCAACTATTCTGACAAAAACTGTTGGCAACAGTTAGGGCGACGGCGGCGGCACGCGCGCGGGCATGGTTTCCCCCCAAACGCGCGCAAAAAACTTCAAGTACCCAAAAGGCACACCCTTCGTTCCCATTTTTCTATATTTAAACACTTTAACTTTTCACTCCATATGTAGTGTGGGACTAAATATTTTAGTTACCTTTAGTCCCCTTTAACTATTGAATTAGGCTAACTTTTGACTTGAATATCTCATTCATTCAAAAACGAAATTGAACATGTGAATATATCACGTTCATTCCCAATGGAAAGAAAACATACTCCAACCATTATCCGGTTGATTCTATCAACGGATCTCGCCTTAATTCAGCTCAAAATTCATTTAAATTCTTCATTTTCCAACAAATCATTCGGATACAGTTCGGATATTAGCGATATCATATGCGTAACTTTTTTTTAGTGGATACGCAAAAGAATAGGAATAATATCAGGATATTAAATTTAATATTCATATTTGACTTAAGAATTCAGATGCGTATCAGATACAAAAATTAGTCGGATAATATTGAATATATATAATAATTCATAAGAAAAATGAGTCAAAAATTAATTTAGACCTTTCTTATGTTAAAGATAAAAGGAGAAAAGAAAAAAAAATCAAATCGCATAATTTATGATATTACATGATATTTTGAACACATGCATCAAGACATGTTTTTGAGTTTCGTAATATGTATCCGATTATTCAGATATCCATTCGGACATTTTGAATAGTTGTTCGCTATCCGCATTCGTATTCATATTTTAAAAAGAGTAGATACGGATGTCCACATTTGTGAAAATACGAATACAGATTCATGGAAATTGTTCGCAGCTAGTTGGGTGCGGATGTGAAAGCTCACGAGCTGATTGCAAAATGGATCTAACTGAAGGGTTTTCCTATAGATACATGACGTATCAAAGTGAAGCTCGACGCCATAGATAGATTAGACTTAGTAACCTAATCGAATCGAATTGACTCAGTTCGGTTCGGTTTTTCGATTTTTTCGGGTAGGCCAATATATTGTCATCATTTCTTACATTTTTTATCACCATTATATTATCATTCTTTAATATCCTAATCTCAATATACATTACCCAAATTAGAAATAAGAAAAAGACCCTGACCTTAATGTGAATTAAAAATTTTATATTCTAAGACTTTTACATTATATTTGAGCTCTTATATCAAAGCTCATATAATTATTACTAACTTTTAATGATAAGAATGAAAAAAAAACTATATTAATATACATATTATTCTCAATTGTAATGGCATACTTAACATAGCTTTCACATATTCAACATAAGAAAATGGTATTACTAAAAGTAATGAGATAAGTTTTCACCAGTTTTATTATGAACTATATGATTCACTAGATTGAATTTGAGTAGGGTGATATATAGGGTGAGAGATTCAGTTCGGTTCGGTCGGGTTAGGGTTTTGGAACACAAAATCGAAACCCGACCGAATTAGAGCGGTTCGGTTCGGTTCGGATTCGGGTTTCGATTTCTGATCGGTTATTTCGGTTATAACTGAACTATGCTCACCCCTAGATGAGCTGGGCGATGACTAGGATGCAGAGCAATAGGGGGTGAACCCGGACGATTTGAGTCCCTCTATTTTTCAATGAGATTAAATAGATTTCATTTTTTTTTTTGAGTTGTTGGCTTCAGGGGACAGTCTTGTCCTTTTGCTCCTCTAGACCATGTTTGTTAATTATTAAGGGAAGAAGCACATCTAAACTACTATAAAAAGGCATCTTGGAATGTTACAAAAATATTTCTTCTGTCATTTTTGATCTTAAGTGAAAATTTTCATTATTTTATTTGAAAATTTTAGTTATAATATAATTATATGTGATTATTTTATTATTTTTTATTTTTAACTGATAAATATGTTTTCAAATTTAATATCTTTTTTAGTCTCAACAATCTCAATCTCGGTAATTTTGATTTTTTTAATCTCTCTCTGATTTTTTTCATCTCAATCCAAATACAATCTCTATATTTTTTTTATTTTGGAATCACCTACTCAATAATTAATGTGCAAGTCCCACTATAACAGAAATGGATTTTCACGATAGTTTAAAATTGTCGTTAAACAACAACGGTGGGTTAAAAATCACTGTCTGTTCGGGCAACGTTAAAATTTCGCGACAGTTTTAGTCCTCCATCAAACCAAACTTGTCACGACGTTTCTGAAAATAACTGCCATGGACACACGGACATTTCATAGCGGTTTCCATAAAAATGCCATGAAAAGTCCACATTTAATGGCGGTTATATATATAACCGCGGTTAAATATCTATGGGAATTTTAAACTTTTAAAGGGTTCTAAAAATAACTGTTGCTAAAGATAATTTTTCACGGTGGTTTTAATTATAACTATTGTGATATGTCTGTGAAATTTTAACTTTTTATGACGGTTCTAAAAATAACTGCCGTAAAAGATAATATTTCACGGCGGCTATAATTATAACCACCATTATAATATGTGTGACTTTTTAAAAAAAATTGCTTAGAGCACGATAGATTTTCATGTAAGGTTGGCGTCTGAATCTTGCTTACACTAAATCTTGCAACAAAACAAACAAAACAAACCAAATAAATACAAAAACATAGGCATTCTCTTATCTCTTACACCAGATCACATTTTTTTAACCAGATCACATTCATTTACACCATATATATACATATGTACAAACAAATACAACAAACCCCTTCTCTTGCACCAGACCACTTTGTTTTTTACTTAAACTGTATGCAATATGTATACGTTGCATGATCAAACTTGAAAACAGGTGACCTTAAACACATTGCTGAGCAATGACAGGATCTCTGGTGAGTCAGTGGCAGGAGGGAGCTCAAGGTAGTGGGAACACCGATCGAACTAGGCGAATGAACTCATACCTACCAGCTCAGCATTACTGTTTATGTGGTAGTCATATGTCATATGATGTGTGTGTACATGTGTATGTGTGTGGACATGTATATGCGTGTGTTCATGCACCAAACATGCGCGCACAAATTCATGCACGCACAAATTCATGCTCCAAACATGCACGCGCAAATTCATGCACCAAATAGAAAATATGCACAAAAAATGAAAACATGCGTCAAAAAGAAAACATGTACCAAAATAAAAACATGCACAAATTCAAACAACAAAAAGAATAAGTTTAAACACAATACCCTCTCTACGAAAAATATTTTACAACATATCCCACCCACTTTTTCCAGACTTCAACCAATCTTCATCTAAATAAGATTATTTGTTATCAAATTGCAAACATATTGACTTATTTGTATTAGTTTTAATACTAATAAAACATCATAAATTAATTTTAAATCAGAGGATCATATCTTTATGGGAATAGAATTCATTTGAGTTCTAATGATCTCAAGCATAAACTGAATGATGTAGTACCTGCACACGATACTATCGAGTTGTCGAGGTATATTATTTTTCTCCCATGCTTTAATTGAATAGAAAATATCTCTTCTTCACATATAAGACATGTTTTGTATCCTTTCACACTGTACCCTGATAAGTTATCGTATGCTGAAAAATCGATTGTCTAAAGCAATATAGCTAAGAGAGAAAAATTGTCGATGATGTGCATCAAATACTCCTACAGCTTCTTTCTACATTACCTTTAAATCTTCAACAAGAGGTGCCAAATAAACATCTATATCATTTTCTGACTGTTTGACACTCGATATTAGTGATAACAACATTAGAAACTTGTGCTTCATGCACAACCAGGGAGAAAGATTATAAATAGTCAAAATAACTGAAAATGTATTGTGTATGCTGCTCATATTACCGTGTGGATTCATTCCATCAGTCAAAAGACCTAACCGGAGATTCCTTGCATCACCCAAAAAAATTGAGAAACTTCAAATCAACCACTTGCCATTGCAGAAATCAGCCGGATGTTGAAACATATTATCACTAATCTTCCTGTCTGAATGCCACATCAAACTTTTCACATGTTCTGTATTCCTAAATATACGTTTAAATTTAGGTATTACCGGAGAATATCATAATATCTTAGCTGGAATTTTATTCTTATTTTGTTATATCGATCTGCATCACAAATCAGATAGCTCTCCAAACCTTCATAATACTTTCGATATAAAATACAATCATTAAGGCAAGTGTATATCCTCTTGTAGTCATACCCATGGAGCATATGATCTTCTTGACATCGTATGTATTATACGAAAGTTCATTATCCTTGGGAAGCATATCCTTCAAGAGTTTGAGTAAAACCGTAAAACTCTTATCGCTTCAATCATTTTTCGCTTTCAAATTGTACAATGCCAAACATTGTAGACAATTTAGTGAATGTAATAAACCATAATATAAAGATTTTTCTGAATCATTTTCAAGTTCTCGAATAAATATGGGTGATCCGTAAAGTTTCTTCAACATTATAGATCATGTCTTCTAACTGATCACTCTCATTACAATCAACTTCTTCTCTTTCATCACATCTTCTATCATTTGAAATTTAGTCTTTCACTTATTACACTCTCACATGTCATATCCATCTTATTTAACTTTGATCAATCTCATTATTGAGTAAATGGTCTCTTAATACTTTAATTGTAACTTTATCAAAAAAATCACATCTTATGCACAGACAGTTAATACGATTAGAATGTCGGCAAGCTCAACAACAAACTTAATAAATTCCTCTACACTATTCTCATATTCGATAGTTAACCTACTAACAAACGTCCATTTATGATCCATATTTACCTAGTGTAGACATCAAAAATAAAAAATTTGAATTAATAATAACATCCATAACATGTAAAGAGTTCAAATTGATAGTCTAATTAAGTTATTCTTCTTGATTTCAATTTTATTTTTTATTCATATTTTTAGTGAGCTCAGTTCTTATGATTACAATGTTTTCGTTTCTACGTACATTTATTTTTCTTTTCAACATATATACATTAAGTTATCCATATATATCACATGCGCGCGCACCCCATACATACACACTCGTACCACCACTACCACTCCCCCTCCCCCACACACACATACACACATCACACACACCACCACACGCACACGCACACACCCCACATGCATACAACACACAACCACCACCTCCACCATCACACACACACACACATCACACAAACAAACTACATACACCCCCCCTCATCACCACCAACAACAACAAACGCACACCACCACCACCATACAATTTTATTAAGCTAAAGATGTGTGTTCTCTTTGTTTTCAATATTCAGATCAAAGTTTAAATATTAAAAAACAAAATCTGATTTCTACTTAAAAAATTAAAGAATTGTAAGAGGAAAAAATCCTAACATTCTTCTAGATCTAGAGAGTGATCCGAGAGTGGTGATGGCGACATCAGCATTGAAGACGATAGGACTGGCTGAGAGCAGCATCGACCAAGATCCACGAATGGCGTCGGTAGGAAACGACGTGAAAGCTTCGGTCGAGATCCATGAACAGTGGCGGTAAGGGGGGACAGAGACGACGACCGAGATCCACAAACGACGACAAAGCTTGAGAGGGGCATCAAGCGAGACATCCTGCATCGGGGGAGATGAGAGAGAGATAGAAAGAGATAGGGTTGGATTGGGGTAAAATGTTGGTGGGATTTTCGATTAGCTTTTACGAATGTTCTTCAAAGAACCGTCGTAAAACTAATATATTATGATGGTTATTTTAATAACTATCGTAAAAGATCCAAAGGTAAAATTGTTTAATTTTCATTAATTTCAAAATTATCACCACCTTTTGATGCCTTCTGTTGTGCTCGCGCGCTGCGCCGGCGGCGGGGAACACAACAACCACCCTTGAGGAATCCGCCCACCTGGCGGAGACTCGATGCAGCCGGAGAAGCAACCAACACGTCATGAATAGCAAACAACAGAGAAAAGCAATCAACTCATAATTTTAACGAGGTTCGGCAATCTGCCTACGTCCTCGGGGCAAGGGAGAGAGAGAGAGAGATTTTATTGATTCAACAATCAATTACAAATTATTCCTTCTTCAAGGAATTTCTAATGGAGATTTTCAGTGGAATACAATACATGAGGGCTTTAGCCCCTATTTATAGGCACAGAGTCTCAGGGATTTAGGAAACCCCAATTGAATTTGACCCCAAACAGGAAAGGAGTCCAAATCCTAAAAGGAATCCAAATCCTTAAAGGAGAAACAATTCACCTGTTAGGAAACTCCAATTGTATCCGACTCCTTTCCAAAAACGAAGTCCGAATCCAAGTTGGATTCCACAAGCTTCATCAAGCTTTCATCTCCTCTCTCTCTTTCCCTACAATTCTCTACCTCGGTGATGATTTTTCAAATCTGAGCCGATCTCTAACGAACCCAGTCTATCACCTAGCGAAATTGATACATGATCTCGGCGAAATTGACACACGACCTCGGCTTGGAATCTGTAGCTCAGCTATTCAACTGGAATGCACCACACATGCCTTCCCAACACCTTACCTTAGGAGAACTTTCATACATGTCGATCACTGAACGTGTCTCCACTCAGCAACTACATGACCTCACGAAGAACTCATCATGAGCCAACACTGACTCTGCAACTGACTAGCTCTATCTAGTCTACATGTCTTCAGCTGACGGTCCAACCAAATCTGAGTAGAAGACACCGAACACCATCATCGGCTTCAACAACTAGATGCACACCCCTCCAATGCAAGCTCAACCATCTTCTCAACAGAACATCAACTGTTCATCGAGATCACAACACCTCACCTCTACGTGAAGTCCAACTAGCCTTAGCACTTCACCTCTACGTGAAGTCTCTCCACCTCTACGTGAAGTTCCAAACGGCCACAACTCTTCACCTCTACGTGAAGTTCCAATCATCTTCTCCAGAACCCAAACAGCTTCATACGGGTTGCATCACCAAATTTGGCTGCGTCTTTACGGCTGCCTATGTACCTTGCCCAAAGGATCAAGCCAACCGTAGTTTATACAAATGAGCTCCATCAAGCTCAAGCACTTGTACCTGAATCTGTAGCAGCGAGCCTATCTAACTGAGTCATGTGAACCTCCTCACGACCATCATGGAGAATAACAGCCTTCAACTTGAGTTTGTCGCGATTACAAGCTTAAGATTCATACTTCTTTATCCACAAGCGTGGTTTTACCTTGGTTCCAATGGCTGCAAACAACTCGACATTCTCATCAATGTCCTCAACCTGTTCAGTATCAACCCTGGCTATATGATCTCCACCTGGTGTCACATCCGGTAAAGTCTTCACTGATACCGAACCAACTGGAGATGGTAGAGTAGCATCAACCTCCACCCGCTGCGATACTTGGTCTCCGTCCTCTCCACCTGCTGAGAGACGGTAGACTTCAACACTGAAGTCTCATCGAACGTGATATGCCGGCCCAACACGATCTTCTTGTTTTCAGGGTCCCACAACCTGTAGCCTTTCATATTCTTTTTGACACCCAAAAACACAAACCTCTTTGCTCGCGGATTCACCTTACCATCCTTGGCACTGAAGTAGGTCGGACTTCCAAATTCCTGTAGAAATCATGATCTTGAGCAGCTTTTTCAGACCAAATTTCCATTGGAGTTTTACCTCCTATCGCAGTTGATCCATTTATGAGATGGCTAGCATACACAATCATCTCAGCCCAAAATGATTTGTCTAATCATGTATTAGACAACAAACACCGAACCTTCTCCAGCAAGGAACGGTTTACTTCCTTAGCCAACCCATTTATAACTTTTGTGAAGTGAGTAGCAATACCGATGTTCTGGTCAAATCGTAGAAATTGGTTCATGTCTCTTCCAACATTACCAATCTGTAGCTCCTTGCTCTTCCTACCTATTTGCTTCTCCATTCTTCCGTTCCACTTCACCAACATATCTAGGGCTTCACATTTTTGTCTCAAGGGATATATCCAACAATGCCTTGACCTCCAAGCGATACAATCTTAGTAGGTCCCCAAACGCTTACGTGAACACAATCAAGAAGACCTTCTAAGCGGTGAGTACTGGTGCTGAATTTCACCTTCTTTATGTCCAGAATGTTGTGTTCACCCTCCAAGTTGCAGGTAGCAGCACCTTCCAATGATCCCTTCTTTGCAGGAGCTTGCAAAGACCTTTCACCTCCATGTCCGACCCTCACCTGTCAGACCTCCGTGCAACCATCATCTGAAGAACTAGAAGTCTCCACCTAACCTGTAACTGTACTACCCTTCAAGTAGTAGAGATTGTCCCGGCGGACGTCCTTCATCACTACCCTCGAGCCTTTGATCATCTTGAGAACACCATCTCGAACAGTATCACCAGACCCAATGCTTCCAAAGACCAACAGAGATAAGATTCCTTTGTGTTGAGGTACATACCTCACCTCCTTCAATTCTCGTACTATTCCATCATCCATCTTGATACGGACTGTACCTATTCCTTCTATATTACACGGATGATCATCTCTCATGACCGTATAACATCCATCTAGCTTCTCAAAATTAGAAAACCATGCCCTGTTCGGACACGCATGATAGGTGGCTCCGGTATCTAAGATCCACTCAGCATTATCTGAGTTACAAACAGTAGGAAAAGTAACAGAGAGAGAATACCGATGAGTCTTCATCCGATCCATCCGTCTGTGCGAGATTCGCCTCGGTGTTTGACTCCTCCTTCTTACCTTTGGCCTTCGGGCATTCAGCTTTCCAGTGCCCTAGTTCCTTGCACAAGGCACACTGATTCTTTCTCAGATTTTTTAAGCCTGATTTGGACTTCGATCTTCTCCGATCATCTCTTCCCTTCCTATTAGAACTTCTGCCTCTTACCTCCAATGCCTCTGCTGTTGTGCTTCCCGAAGAAGATAGTCGATCCTGTCTCCTTGCTTCATAGCTCACAAGTGCAACAGACACCTCACTGTAGTTAAGGGATTATCTTCCATTAAGAAATGTAAGAGTAAAGGTCTCACACTCTTTCCTAGGAAGAGAGCTTAAAAGAAATACCGCCTTGTCCTTTTCACTAGTCTCCACATCCACATTAATTAGATCTGTAAGAAGCTTCATGTAGCGATTCAAGTGTTCATTAATGGAGCATCCTCTTTGCATCTGAAACCCACAGAGCTTACTCTTCAACTGGAATCACGATTCTATGCTCTTCGCCAGATACTTCTTTTCTAGGATCTCCCACAGCTGCCTAGCAAATGTCTCATGCAACACCAGATACTTAATGTCTTGTGTCAGACAAGACCTGATCAAGACACACGCTGAACGATTCATCTTGTCCCAATCTTCTTCCCTCGTTGATGCGCGCTTCTTCTCCAACCGTAGAGTGTCTTCGAGGTTTGATGCCGTCAGCGCATCCATAACCTCACACCTCCACATACCAAAGCTGTTCGTGCCCTTAAACTTCACCACATCAATCCTTGGATGTGGATTCATGGATCTCACCGATGTACTTTCTCCGGCCATCTTCTCAACTAATTCCTCATACCAATGCAGAAATAAACGGAGTTAAATAAAACAAACTAGATAAAGATCAGATCTTTACCTTCACGCGAAACCCTCGAAGAGTTTCTGAAGCAATCTACTCCACCAAATTGATTCCTTGAGCAATCTACCCACTGTTTTGAGATCGACACACGATCTCATAAACAGTCCCAACGCCGCTCCGAGATCGACACACGATCTCTGTCAAACAGCAACTGATGCCCTTGAATCAACCGATGATCCCACATCGAACCTGGGAAGCTCTGATACCACTTGTTGGACTTGGAGCACCATCCCAAAAGACTAGCCTGTTCGGTGGAGTTGCCCAAATCCTTATATACCCAAGACCATCCCCACGTCTAGCCGATGTAGGACTATTTGTTCGACCCAAATCCCAACAATCCCCCCTCAAATAAAGAGTCTCCCCTGTAAGCTCAACTATCTTCATACTAGAAGATCAAATGCTCCATCGAGATCCAACTCTTCACTGCGTGGGGTTGCGACACGCCTTATGTGAAGTACCAACTGCAGTTACTCACTCCTCTACACCGCGTAACAGGCGAGAGCCCATTACAAGGAGCACCACTGTCAAATTTCTCGAGAGCCCACCAGTAGCTTCACAGGGGCCTATTGCGCCTTTTTGTGCCAGTGGAGTGGGCAGGCCCATTGCGCCTTTGCGCCATTGGGGATCTATATCATCGAACATCACCCACACACACGACTAATTTTGGGGCATGGCTCGATACCACTTGTTGTACGTGCGCGCTGCGCCGGCGGCGGGGAACACAATAACCACCCTTGAGGAATCCGTCCACTTGGCGGAGACTCAATGCAGCCGGAGAAGCAACCAACACGATAGGAATAGCAAACAACAGAGAAAAACAATCAACTCACAAATTTAACGAGGTTCGGCGACGTGCCTACGTCCTCGGGGCAAGGGGAGAGAGATTTATTGATTCAACAAATTATTCCTTCTTCAAGGAATTTTCAATGGAGATTTTTAGTGGGATACAATACATGAGGGCTCTAGCCTCTATTTATGGCCACAGAGTCTCAGGGATTTAGGAAACCCCAATTGGATTTGACCCCAAACAGGAAATGAGTCCAAATTCTAAAAGGAATCCAAATCCTAAAAGGAGAAACAATTCATCTGTTAGGAAACTCCAATTGTATCCGACTCCTTTCCAAAAACAAAGTCTGAATCCAAGTTGGATTCCACAAGCTTCATCAAGCTTTCATCTCCTCTCTCTCCCTACACTTTCAACTTTTACAACTTTCTTCAAAAAACTGCCGCAATTGCCACAAAACAGATATATTACGGCGGTTATTTAATAACCACCGTAAAAGATTCAAAGTCAAAATTGTGTATTTTTCGTCAAATTTCAATATTGCCACCGCCATTTGATGCACGTCAATTGCGACTCAAACTGACATGAAATAGGCAACGTGGAAGCCCATTTCTATTGTAGTGTCAGTATATAGTAAAGAGACAAAATAAAAAATAATAGAAAGATCTAAATTTCTTCAAATAAATAAATAAAATCTTTTTTTAAAGAAAAATCCATAACTAAATGAAGACGATTAATATCAATTTTTTTATTTAGTTAAGATTCAAAAAACCTATTAAAATTATTAAAAATATTAACATATTATTTCATGTATCTTATTTCTTTTTGATAAGCACATGATAACTATCACTTGAAATTTTTTATCTCTTTTATGTATATTATATCATATTTAAATTCATATAATTATTAGTGAAACATTTCTTACCTTGTGGTATAGATAAATCAAATTTTATTTTCAATGTATGATACAATATATATATATATTAAAAAATAATTATTTGATAATACTAATCAGTATAAGATAATTATATTTCACCATTAATTTCTTTTTAATCTTATTTTAACGTGCATAGCACGTGCCCGATATACTAGTATATACAAATTTAGTAAAATTTGAGGGTATATGGAGAAATAGGAATAAGATAGGGATAAAAATGAAATATTGATTAAACTTAAGGATACTTGCTAAAAACCCTAAAATATAATTAGATATTTATGCTAATTGATATTAATATAAGTATTTTGTTATTTTTATAAAAATGGATTTATCTAAAACCATAAATCAATATGAAAATTTGTGTTAAGTTAATTGCTTATCTAAATTTCAACATTAAATAGCTTATGCAAAAATTTCTAAAATGAAAATTATTATTGCATTAATAGTTATTATAAGTTTATAAGAAAGAAATTAGCTGTGAAAATATAATAGATAGAATTATGATTTTGATATGATATTTTTTTTCAAAATATCAATATTCTATTATTATTTCCTACTAAAATTTCAATTTTTTTGTGAATGAACTAAAGATTTTGTATATTAATTTGCTTTTTTATTTTGTGGTTAATTTACAGATGTCTATTTATTTATCTTTAATAGTAGTATAAATAATATATTAATATTTTAAGTGGTTTAAACAAATTGATAACAAACTTTGATGAATGAGTCAAGTAGATTTTTTTCTTACAATTTTATTATAAGCATAAAAAGATGGAGGTGAGTGATTATACTGTTTATTGTGAGGATAATAATCCTTGAACATAAAGTTATCTTTTCTCAAGAAAAAAAGGGGAAAACAAACCAAAAAAGAAAAAATAAGATAAAACATTAGGACTATCTTATTTACAAAGATTGAAGAGCCTTTTAGACACAAATTATCTTATTGCTCACTTGGTGTTGTATATTTTATTCAGTTTGTGTGTACTTGTAGACAAGCTCTTTTAGAAAATTAAGTAATCAAAATCATTCTTCTTCTATTGAATTATATTATTTAGTGATGCAGGCAAGAAAGTAAAAATGCTGGTTAGATCTCGTTCTAGCACCAACGAACCCTCAAAGGAACCTTCAGGTAGGGAAAGTACTCGAATTCATAAGCAAAAGAACTCGAATCCATGAGCAAAAAAAAACAACTCGAATCCATGAGTAAATTAAGAGGAAAAAACTCAATTGTATTGATCAAAGTTCAAAAGAGAATTCCAAAAACAAAGATATAAGGGTCATAAATAGACTTTAAAAGTAAAAGTCTAACCTAACTAGGAAACTAGAAATTAATAAAGAAAAATAAAACAAATTGGAACCCAAATTGGACAAGAAAATAAACTCCCAAATAGAATTGGATTTTCTAATACAAAGGTCAGTTGACATGATTAATTGACTAATGAAAATGATTAGTCGACTAATGAGAAGTTCATCAGATTAGTCGACTACGGAGATTGAATTAGTCGATTACTGAGAGGTTCAGTCGACTAGTCTTGATGATTAGTCAACTAATGCAAATCTTGTTGTTGCTGCTTTATCTTCCTACATCAGTTCCTCTCTTCAAAAGAACGTGTCCTCAAGTTCCGATCAATCGAACTATAAACGATGTCATCTTTAGTAAACTTTGCCCGAAAAAGTTTGATCTCAAAATCTTAATCTGTCTCGAAGAACTTTCAAAGTGCAATTAATGATAGAATTTGACACACCGTGTAGAACACCTATAGTCGTGTTACATGAAATAAAGGGCATCACTTTAGAAAATCTGAATCGTTTTCACTGGAACTGGACAAGCCATACAACTCCTTATAGTTGTAACTCAAGGATGGATTATGCTTTTGTTGCGCCCACGTGCCAATAGTAGGTGATATGAGCAGGATGAATTGAAAGCGTTCATCTTTAGCACTCTCCTTCTGCATGAAAGGATCTTTGGAACTATAAAGAATAGATACACTATGATGCCAAGGTAGTTTAGACCTCAAAAAACCATTGAAGCTTGCAGAGATACACACTCGCATCTTGAAATCAAAAGAATTTTGCACATTCTTATTCTGATTTGATTGTTCTTCTTATGCTTCATAGTTGTAAGGCGTTTCATGAACTCGTGCAGATTGCAACATTACCGCAACTTTAATGTCTCCAGATTTTGCTAATTCAGCAATAACTTTGGTTACCCATTAAAATGTTGTAGCCCCAATTATCACTATACCTTTCTCTTTAAGAGTGGCAACAACTGGGTTTGCTTTTCAAATCCCTTATCCGTGTTGGGAGCTTCTTCAGAAGGATGATGTGTCAGCTCCTACTCATACCAACTTCTAACTATGACTTCGGAGAGTGGTGCTTAAACCAAATTGTTATCATCAAGGGATTTTGCTTTACTAACAACTACTTGAGATTTTTGAACGAAAGTAACATCAGTTTTAATACCTCGTCCACTCATCTGATTCTTGGTTGCAGGTGTGTCAGTCGATCGATGAGTGAAATCACCTAGAGGGGGGTGAATAGGTGATTATGCTAATATAGTGAACTAAATGCAGAATTTAAAATAAATTGCAACAACACATAAGCAAGTATATGATATAGCAATATGATCAATGCACAAAGTAAAGAGAGATAAAGAGTAAGAGTCAATGGATCAAGCGCAAACAAAAAAATTTGTTTCGAGGTTCGAGCACCCAGCTCTACGTCCCCACCTTCACCCAGAAGGATTTTGAATCCACTAGCTTGTCCACAAAGGACTCCCACACAGGGAACCTCCACCGAGAATTTGGGACAATACAATAACTAGGAGTACCCAAATCCTCTCTTTACAACCATAACCTCTCACTAGAGGCAAAGTACCAAGCCAACCAAAACAATCACCTCACAACTTGAGGGATAAGCACAAAGCTACACAAGGATCACCTCACAACTAGAGGGATGCAACCCACTTGCACAACCTCCTCAACACTATGAGGGAAAGGCACAAAGCCAAGCAAAAATAGGGTTTACAACTTGGTGATCAAAAGATCACAAACCAATCTCTTTTTCCCACAAACACAAAGATCCTATAGAATAGGATAGTAGATGTAGCTCAAGTGTGGAGAAAACCAAAGGAATGGAAATCAAATAGTCAAAGAAAATCCTTTGGAAAATCTAGAAACCAAGATGAAGAAGTTGAATCAAAAACACTTTTCCCAAAAACTCTTTTCTTTGATTTTCCAAACCCTAGAAAAAAACACCAAATAGATTGTACAAATTAAAGCCCAAAAACTTCTTTGATTGCTGTGAAAACACTAGAGAGTAAGGAAAAATTAGCTCTTCAAATCTTGGAGAAAACTGGTCACTAATGGGATATTTATAGCCCCTAGAAAAATATAGCCGTTGGCAGCTAAAACTGTCAGAAATGGACTACTGGTCGACTGGACGGTCGACCGGCCAGCGGTCGATTTTTGACCGTTGGCAGCTACCGGTCGACCGGCCCCAGAAACAGAGAGCAACACTCTCTGTCCGGTCGACCGCTCGGTCGACCGGGAGCAACCCGAGAGTGGGTTGCTCTTAGTCGGTCAACAGGCCGACTGACACGGCTATGTGCACAATCTTGTGCACGTCCGGTCGACCTTTACGGTCGACCGGCTCCTGGCCCGGTCGACCGTTATGGTCGACCGCCAGAGCCTAGCAGCCAAAATTTGAGACTGAAAAACTGAATTTTTAAAGTCTTAAAAATTCCCATAAAACTTCTAAAAATCTACAAAAATAGTTTTATCATTTTATATTGAAATATAAATATGTGATAAAAATTTCAACACAAATATCAAACATTTTGGACTATTTTTTGTGTCTTACAAATTTGTCAAAAAACTAAAACCTGTATTTTACCATAACTTTGATTTTTCAATAGGAAATCTGATTTTTCCTAAAACTCATTTAAATACAAAAACATGATACTTAAACACATTTAAGCATTTTGCATATGGACATAAGTCCAATATGCATGAAACATATATATATCATAGTTTTTGTCTTTAATTCCAAAAATAATATTTTGTTAAAAATAAAAAACACCAAACCACATGAATAGGTAAGTCAAAATAAGTTTATCTAGGAAGTTAAGCATCCATGTATATAGAACACATCTAATATACATAAAATCATGTAAACTTGTATTGATACTATCTATTCATGAAAACCAGATCGGTTAAACTAAAAACAAAAACTAATATTCAAAAACATAAAACGTGTGTGTTGTGAACTTGAGCATATCAACTATCTAATCTTTACACATGGATCCAAAACACACTAAACTAGGATACCTAAGTCTTCTTGACGATCTCCATCTTCAAACCGACTCGATCCAAACTGTGATCCACCGAGCTTGACTCCAACGAGTGCAATGATGATCTTGATGCTCGGGCTCTGGAATCACCATGTGAAAACTTCCAAACTCCTTTGTTGAAGCTAATCACCAACTAATATCTTGATTAATGATCTGAAATTAAAATCACAAGATTATTAGTAAACATAACTATATAAGTTAATCATCATCAAAACTAGAGTGGAAGGCCTTTGGGCCAACAATCTCCCCCTTTTTGATGATGACAAAACTCATGGAGTTATATATGCATGGATTAAAGTTAAGCTTCAAAGAAGCTCCCCCTTAACTCATGCATAGAAGAAAACAACAAATATATGCAATGAATATAAAACATGAGAATGCATAGATATGCATAAAACTATGAAATGCATATAAACAGGCTCTTGATATCAATAGATATGCATAAAACAATAAAATGTATAAAACAAGCTCTTGATACCAAATGAAAGGTAAAACAAATTATTTCTTCTTTTTCTTAATTTCATAAACATGTTCTCTTTAAAGAATGCTTTTGATACCAAAATTACATAATGCTTTTGATACCAATAAGTCAAAACTTACATAATGAAAGCTCTTGATACCAAACATTACATAATGCTCTTGTTACCAATAATAAAACATGTTCTCAATATCAAAACATGAAACAAAGATCATGCATAAATCATGCATATAAACTCAAATTCTTATCCCCCTTTTTGTCAATCATCAACAAAGGGGTAAACGATACACCAATAAAAATTATTCTTCTCCCCCTTTTTGTTCAAAACAAAGAATCAATAAAGGGGTTAAAGCAAAAACCAAACAATGTTCCCCCTTTTTGTCTGAAATAAAGAAGCCCTAATTTGTTTTTATTTTTAATTCTTATTAAAACAATATTTTGATTTTTCTCAATAAAACAAATCAAATTTTTAGACACCAATAGAAAGTAAATAAGGTATTGATACAAATTGTGAGAAAATAAATAAAATCTTGGTACCAATTGAAAGAAATAGATCAATAGATACCAATTGAAAGTAAACAAAATCTTGATACCAATTGTGAATATTTGTCATTTAGAACATATGATACCAAAATAAAATTAATTTTCAACATAAAGTGTGGGAGTAGAAATCAACGGTAAACAAAATACCAATTGAAAGATAAAAATACGAATTTTCTCTCCCTTTATGAAATACAAAATAAAATAATGCTTAAGCTTGTTTAAGATACCAATTGAAAACTAATCAATTGAAACATGAAGGTCATTAAAAATTCAAGCTTTAGCATAAACATATATATGTATGAAAATTATATACCAATCGAAATTGATACTATAGGAAAGAAGGCATACATACATACAAATATATGAGCATACAAAAATGTCAATATTGATATCAATTGAAAGAATCCAATGATACCAATTGAAACACAAATAATATCAAGTGTATATCTCATATTTCCTACCACCCATTCATGCTCATGTTTAAAATGATTTTCAATATAAAGCATACATAGGCATGGTCGCCCATCCAACCGCCCTTGGAAGGTAGGGGTTTTCAAAAATAGATTTGAAAATATAGTATGTTTGAAAACTCTACCAAATCGAAGAATCTGAACTAGTTAAATGGAAAAACTTCAAAAATAGTACGAAATCCTTCAAGTAAGGAATAAAACAAAAATATATTTCATGAAATACATGTAAATCACATGGCACTAAACACTCGAAGTCCATAAAACCCATACATACTCATGAAAAATATAATCATGAGAAACATTTAAATGAAGTGGGTGTACAAGTGTTATGTGACACAAATAATCATGAAAATAGACATTCAAGCTCGATATTCCTTAAAACACGAAAATCATCAAAACTTGATTTCTTCAAGGCATATGTATGTCAAGTACAAACTAAAGTATACATACATATCCAAACATAACGAGTCCACAAATGTATATGCATGAAGGCACGTGGCTCAAAGGATGTATATGTATAAACAATAGTTTGGACAAGATAGACATATACATGAAGTTAAACATAGAAACATGAAAAACATGGATAAAATAGGAATACAAGTTAAATGCATGAATCATCAAAACTAGACTATACTAGCACATCTAATGAGTACAAATAAGCATTCAAGCACAAACATATAAAGATCTATTTGTGGCCCACTCTATGTACAAGTATAAATCCTAATCTTAATGAAAACTAACATTTAAACATATATTCAAAACTTAAAGCATAAAATAAGAAATAAATCAACATGATAAGCATAAAAATGATCATTATGTAAATCCACATGCTATTAGAGTTATGATAAACATGATAGCTAAGCATATACGAGAACACAAAATAATGGTCCATATGAAACATGGGTGCCTCAAAATGCTATACATGCATGTCAATGATCTAATAATTATGGCATTTTCATAATAATCTATAAACATCAAAACATGCTATAAATAATGATATGAAAGCATGTAAATATAAACGGGAGTTAGAGATCGATACCAAAACCGATGAGGCCACCTCTCTAGTTCTCCAAACCAAGGTGGTCCTCCCATCAAACATCCCTTGAAAGTGATGCATCCAAATAGTCCACATGAAGCTCGGAACGCATCCACTCCAAGGTAACGATACTCTCACGTCATGCGAGAGCCCACATCTACATTAAATACAATAGGGGTGGTCTTTGGTACCCACACTCTTTTGGGTCCATGGGGGTTAGCATCTTTCCTAACCCAAACAAATTTATTTGCTAAATTACAATCATTTATACGATCATAGCAAAATTTAACAAGGTGGCCCTTTCGTCCACAATGTGTACATGTGTACACATGAGCATACAAAATGTGAGGGGTGTGTA
Organism: Agave tequilana; assembly: GCA_038442645.1. Classification (NCBI taxonomy): domain Eukaryota; kingdom Viridiplantae; phylum Streptophyta; class Magnoliopsida; order Asparagales; family Asparagaceae; genus Agave; species Agave tequilana. The sequence continues at coordinate 35,332 of JAVJIF010021169.1, forward strand.
CGTGAGGAGCATGTGTATGCCATGCAGGGTGTGCATGCAAAGATGGAACTTGTTTCTTTCGAACTAAGGATTCCAAGCGTGTATGATTCAAAGCACATTGGCTCAACGTGCTTTAAGGGCTAATGCATTGGCCTTTTTATGTTTGCTATCTCAGACATCTTCTACAAATTCAAGCAGAATAGAAGTAACTTCAAGTAATCATAATTTTCTTAAGATTGTCATTTTCAGGAATAGGTCTGACAACTAATCAATGTCACTGATCTAATTGGCCAGGTCAGTGAATATCAGGTGGGAGATTTTCATTCAATAGAACGTTTCTTAATTACAGAACGACTTTTCAATTATCTTCCTTGGTTAAACAACAATTTAACTGGTATTACTCAGTCTCAATATACAGTAATATTTATGAACATAAATATTTCAGTATAACCCTTGTAAAACAAACATTAGTTCAATTATACAGCAATTGGAGTGAGGTACGCATGTGGCGAATCTCCTTAAGACAATTACGTCCCCCGCTACGGTGCTAACGGGTTACTGGACGCTGGTCTCCCAAGGTATAATACTCCGTCACGGTATTTGGATAGCACTACCAAATCACCGTACAGTCGAACTGTACTTAATCAGTACCTTCACAAGGAATTCAACGCAGTAGGACAAAGACAAATTTTAGGGAGAATATTTGTCTTAATATGGAGGATTGTTCACTGCAAGGAAAGGGAAGATAGAGAAAATATTTTCTCTTAGGAAGTCACATATTCAGACAACAATTCTATTCCATAATCTGTTGAATTTTCTGAGTCTTCTTTAGATCTTAATTTTAAATCATACAAATCAAAATTGCTTCCTATTTCTGAGTTCTGAAATTCTCAATCAGATGGTGTGTCTGGAAAGTCTGAAGGGAGTGCTTTTATAGCGCTTTTTGAACACCCGTTGGAGAAAGAGCAGGAGTAGTTATGGCCAGTTATGGCAACTATTCTGACAAAAACTGTTGGCAACAGTTAGGGCGATGGCGGCGGCACGCGCGCGGGCATGGTTTCCCCCCAAACGCGCGCAAAAACTTCAAGTACCCAAAGGGCACACCCTTCGTTCCCATTTTTCTATATTTAAACACTTCAACTTTTCACTCCATATGTAGTGTGGGACTAAATATTTTAGTTACCTTTAGTCCCCTTTAGCTATTGAATTAGGCTAACTTTTGACTTGAATATCTCATTCATTCGAAAACGAAATTGAACATGTGAATATACCACGTTCATTCCCAATGGAAAGAAAACATACTCCAACCATTATCCGGTTGATTCTATCAACGGATCTCGCCTTAATTTAGCTCAAAGATTCATTTAAATTCTTCATTTTCCCAACAAATCTTTCGGATACAGTTCGGATATTAGCGATATCATATGCGTATCTTTTTTTATAGTGGATACGTAAAAGAATAGGAATAATATCAGGATATTAAATTTAATATTCATATTTGACTTAAGAATTCAGATGCGTATCAGATACAAATATTAGTTGGATAATATTGAATATATATAATAATTCATAAGAAAAATGAGTCAAAAATTAATTTAGACCTTTCTTACGTTAAAGATAAAAGGAGAAAAGAAAAAAAAATCAAATCGCATAATTTATGATATTACATGATATTTTGAACACATGCATCAAGACATGTTTTTGAGTTTCGTAATATGTATCCGATTATTCAGATATCCATTCGGACATTTTGAATAGTTGTTCGCTATCCGCATTCGTATTCATATTTTAAACAGAGTAGATACGGATGTCCACATTTGTGAAAATACGAATACAGATTCATGGAAATTGTTCGCAGCTAGTTGGGTGCGGATGTGAAAGCTCACGAGCTGATTGCAAAATGGATCTAACTGAAGGGTTTTCCTATAGATACATGACGTATCAAAGTGAAGCTCAACGCCATAGATAGATTAGACTTAGTAACCTAATCGAATCGAATTGACTCAGTTCGGTTCGGTTTTTCGATTTTTTCGGTTAGGCCAATATATTGTCATCATTTCTTACATTTTTTATCACCATTATATTATCATTCTTTAATATCCTAATCTCAAATATACATTACCCAAATTAGAAATAAGAAAAAGACCCTGACCTTAATGTGAATTAAAAATTTCATATTCTAAGACTTTTACATTATATTTGAGCTCTTATATCAAAGCTCATATAATTATTACTAACTTTTAATGATAAGAATGAAAAAAAACTATATTAATATACATATTATTCTCAATTATGATGGCATACTTAACATAGCTTTCACATATTCAACATAAAAAAATGGTGTTACTAAAAGTAATGAGATAAGTTTTCACCAGTTTTTATTATGAACTATATGATTCACTAGATTGAATTTGAGTAGGGTGATATATACTGTGAGAGATTCGATTCGGTTCTGTCGGGTTCGGGTTTTGTAACACAAAATCGAAACCCGACCGAATTAGAGCGGTTCGGTTCGGTTCGGATTCGGGTTTCAATTTTTGATCGGTTATTTCGGTTATAATCGAACTATGCTCACCCCTAGATAAGCTGGGTGATGACTAGGATGCAGAGCAATAGGAGGTGAACCCGGACGATTTGAGTCCCCCTATTTTTCATGAGATTAAATAGGTTTCATTTTTTTTTTTTTTTTGAGTTGTTGGCTTCAGGGGACAGTCTTGTCCTTTTGCTCCTCTAGACCATGTTTGTTAATTATAAATGGAAGAAGCACATCTATACTGCTATAAAAAGGCATCTTGGAATGTTACAAAAATATTTTGTCTGTCAATTTTGATCTTAAGTGGAAATTTTCATTATTTTATTTGAAATTTTTAGTTATAATTAATTATATGTGATTATTTTATTATTTTTTATTTTTTAACTGGTAAATATGTTTTCAAAATTAATATCATTTTTAGTCTCAACAATCTCAATCTCGGTAATTTTTTTTTTATTCTCTCACTGATTTTTTTCATCTCAATCCAAATACAATCTCTATATTTTTTATTTTGGAATCACCTACTCAACAAATAATGTGCAAATCCCACTATAACAGAAAATGGATTTTCACGACAGTTTAAAATTGTCGTTAAACAACAACAACGGTGGTTTAAAAATCACTATCTATTCGGGCAACGTTAAAATTTCGCGGCGGTTTTAGTCCTCCATCAAACCAAACTTGTCACGACGTTTCTGAAAATAACTACCATGAACACACGGACATTTCATAGCGGTTTTCCGTAAACATGCCATGAAAAGTCCACATTTAATGGCTGTTATATATATAACCGCCGTTATCTATGGGCATTTTAAACTTTTAAAGGGTTCTAAAAATAACCGTTGCTAAAGATAATATTTCACGGTGGTTATAATTATAACTATTGTGATATGTCTGTGAAAATTTAAACTTTTTATGACGATTCTAAAAATAACTGCCGTAAAAGATAATTTTTCACGGCGGCTATAGTTATAACCACCGTTATATGTGTGACTTTTTAAAAAAAATTGCTCAGAACACGATAGATTTTCATGTAAGATTGGCGTCTGAATCTTGCTTACACTAAATCTTGCAACAAAACAAACAAAACAAACCAAATAAATACAAAAACATAGGCATTCTCTTATCTCTTACACCAGATCACATTTTTTTTAACCAGATCACATTTCTTTACGCCATATATATACATATGTACAAACAAATACAACAAACCCTTCTCTTACACCAAACCACTTTGTTTTTTACTTAAACTGTACGCAATATGTATATGTTACATGAATCAAACTTGAAAACAGATGACCTAAAACACATTGCTGAGCAATAACAGGATTTCTGGTGAGTTAGTGGCAGGCGGGAGCTCAAGGTAGTGGGAACACCGATCGAACTAGGCGAATGAACTCGTACCCACCAGTTCAGCATTACTGTTTATGTGGTAGTCATATGTCATATGATGCGTATATATATATATATATATATATATATATATATATATATATATATATATATATTATATATATATATATATATATATATATATATATATATGTATGTATATGTATATGTGTGTATGTACATGTATATGTGTACATGTATATGTGTGTGGACATGTGTATGCGTGTGAACATGCACAAATTCATGCACGCACAAATTCATGCTCCAAACATGCACGCACAAATTCATGCACCAAATAGAAAATATGCACAAAAAATGAAAACATGCATCAAAAAGAAAACATGTACCAAAATAAAAATATGCACAAACTCAAACAACAAAAAGAATAAGTTTAAGCACAATACCCTCTCTACGGAAAATATTTTACAACATATCCCGCCCACTTTTCTCAGACTTCATCCAAATCTTCATCTGAATACGATTATTTGTTATCAAACTGTAAATATATTGACTTATTTGTATTAGTTTTAATACTAATAAAAACATCATAAATTAACTTTAAATCAGAGGATCATATCTTATAGGAATAGAATTCATTTGAGTTGTAATGATCTCAAGTATAAACCGAATGATGTAGTACCTGCACACGATACTATCGAGTTGTCGAGGTATATGTATATTGTCTTTCTCACATGCTTTAATTGAATAGAAAATGTCTCTTCTTCACATATAAGACATATCTTGTATCCTTTCACACTGTATCCTGATAAGTTATCGTATGCTGAAAAATCAATTGTCCAAAGCAATATAGCTAAGAGATAGAAAAATTGTCGATGATGCGCATCAAATACTCCTACATCTTCTTTCTACATTACCTTTAAATCTTCAACAAGAGGTGCCAAATAAACATCTATATCATTTTCTGACTGTTTGAGACTCGATATTAGTGATAACAACATTAGAAACTTGTGTTTCATGCATAACCAGGGAGAAAGATTATAAATAGTCAAAATAACTGAAAAAGTATTGTGTGTGCTGCTCATATTACCGTGTGGGTTCATTCCATCAGTCAAAAGACCTAACCGGAGATTCCTTGCATCACCCCAAAAAATGAGAAACTTCAAATCAACCACTTGCCATTGCAGAAATCAGCCGGATGCCGAAACATATTATCACTAATCTTCCTGTCCGAATGCCACATCAAACTTTTCGCATGTTCTGTATTCCTAACTATGCGTTTAAATTTAGGTATTACCGAAAAATATCATAATACCTTAGCTGGGATTTTATTCTTATTTTGTTATATCGATCTGCATCGCAAATCAGATAGCTCTCCAAACCTTCATAATACTTTCGATATAAAATACAATCATTAAGGCAAGTGTGTATCCTCTCGTAATCATACCCATGGAGCATATGATCTTCTTGACATCATATGTACTATACGAAAGTTCATTATCCTCGGGAAGCATATCCTTCAAGAGTTTGAGTAAAACCGTAAAACTCTTATCGCTTCAATCATTTTCCGCTTTCAAATTGTACAATCCCAAACATTGTAGACAATTTAGTGAATGTAATAAACCATAATATAAAGATTTTTCTGAATCATTTTCAAGTTCTCGAATAAGTATGGGTGATCCATAAAGTTTTCTTCTACATTATAGATCATGTCTTCTAACTGATCACTCTCATTACAATCAACTTCTTCTCTTTCATCACATCTTCTATCATTTGAAATAATTAGTCTATCACTTATTGCACTCTCACATGTCATATTCATCTTATTTAACTTTGATCAATCTCATTAATGATTAAATGGTCTCTTAATACTTCAATTGTAACTTTATCAAACAACTACATCTTATGCACAGACAGTTAATACGATTAGAATGTTGGCAAGCTTAACAACAAACTTAATAAATTCCTCTACATTATTCTCATATTCGATAGTTAACCTACTAACAAACGTCCATTTCTGATCCATATTTACCTAGTGTAGACATCAAAAAATAAAAAATTTGAACTAACAACAACATCCATAACATGTAAAGAGTTCAAATTGATAGTCTAATTAAGTTATTCTTCTTGATTTCAATTTTTTCTTTTTGTTCATATTTTTAGTGGGCTCAGTTCTTATGATTACAATGTTTTCGTTTCTACGTACATTTATTTTTCTTTTCAACGTATATACATTAAGTTATCCATATATATCACATGCGCGCGCGCACCCCACACGCACTCATACCACCACTACCACTCCCCTCCCCCACACACACATACACACATCACACACACCACCACACGCACACGCCCCACATGCATACAACACACACCACCACCACCTCCACCACACACACACACACACACATCACACACACAAACTACATACACACACCCACCCCCCCCCCCAATCACCACCAGCAACAACAAACGCACACCACCACCACCATACAATTTTATTAAGCTAAAGATGTGTGTTCTCTTTATTTTCAATATTCAGATCAAAGTTTAAATATTAAAAAACAAAATATAATTTCTACTTAAAAAATTAAAGAGTTGTAAAAGGAAAAAATCCTAAGATTCTTCTAGATCTAGAGAGTGATCCGAGAGTGGTGATGGCGACATCAGCATTGAAGACGATAGGACTGGCTGAGAGCAGCATCGACCAAGATCCATGAATGGCGTTGGTAGGAAACGACGTGAAAGCTTCAGTCGAGATCCACGAACAGTGGCGGTAAGGGGGAGAGAGACGACGACCGAGATCCACGAACAGCGACAAAGCTTGAGAGGGGCATCGAGCGAGACATCCTGCGTCGGGGGAGACGAGAGAGAGATAGAAAGAGATAGGGTTGGATTGGGGTAAAATGTTGGTGGGATTTTCGATTAGCTTTTACGAATGTTCTTCAAAGAACTGTCATAAAACTAATATATTATGATGGTTATTTTAATAACTATCGTAAAAGATCCAAAGGTAAAATTGTTTAATTTTCATCAAATTTCAAAATTATCACCACCTTTTGATGCCTTTTAACTTTTACGGCTTTCTTCAAATAACCGCCGCAATTGCCACATAACAAATATATTACGGCGGTTATTTTAATAACCACCGTAAAAGATTCAAAGCCAAAATTGTGTATTTTTCTTCAAATTTCAATATTGCCACCGCCATTTGATGCACGTCAATTGTGACTCAAACCGACATGAAATGGGCAACGTGGATGCCCATTTCTATTGTAGTGTCAGTATATAGTAAAGAGACAAAATAAAAAATAATAGAAAGATCTAAATTTCTTCAAATAAATAAAATCTTATTTTTAAAGAAAAATCCATAACTAAATGAAGACAATTAATATCAATTTTTTATTTAATTAAGATTCAAAAAACCTCTTAAAATTATTAAAAATATCAACATATTATTTCATGTATCTTATTTCTTTTTGATAAGTACATGATAACTATCACTTGAAATTTTTTATCTCTTTTACGTATATTATATCATATTTAAATTCATATAAGTATTAGTGAAACATTTCTTACCTTGTGGTATAGATAAATCAAAATTTGTTTTCAATGTATGATACAATATATATATATATTAAAAATAATTATTTGATAATACTAATCAGTATAAGATAATTATATTTCACTATTAATTTCTTTTTAATCTTATTTTAACGTGTATAGCACGTGCCCGATATACTAGTATATACAAATTTAGTAAAAATTTGAGGGTATATGGAGAAATAGGAATAAGATAGGGATAAATATGAAATATTGATTAAACTTAAGGATATTTGCTAAAAACCCTGAAATATAATTAGATATTTATGCTAATTGATATTAGTATAAGTATTTTGTTATTTTTATAAAGAAAAATGGCTTTATCTAAAACCATAAATCAATATGAAAATTTGTGTTAAATTAATTGCTTATCTGAATTTCAACATTAAATAGCTTATGCAAAAATTTCTAAAATGAAAATTATTATTGCATTAATAGTTATTATGAGTTTATAAGATAGAAATAAGCTATGAAAATATAATTGATAGAATTATGATTTTGATATGATATTTTTTCAAAATATCAATATTCTATTATTATTTCCTACTAAAATTTCAATTTTTTTTGTGAATGAACTAAAGATTTTGTATATTAATTTGCTTTTTTATTTAGTGGTTAATTTACAGATTTCTATTTATTTATCTTTAATAGTAGTATAAATAATATATTAATATTTTTAGTGGTTTAAAGAAATTGATAACAACTTTGATGAATGAGTCAAGTAGATTTTTTTCTTACAATTTTATTATAAGCATAAAAAGATGGAGGGGAGTGATTATACTGTTTACTGTGAGGATAATAATCCTTGAACATAGAGTTATCTTTTCTCAAGAAAAAAAGGGGAAAACAAACCAAAAAAGAAAAAATAAGATAAAACATTAGGACTATCTTACTTACAAAGATAGATGAGCCTTTTAGACACAAATCATCTTATTGCTCACTTGGTGTTGTATATTTCATTCAGTTTGTGTGTACTTGTAGACAAGCTTCTTTAGAAAATTATGTAATCAAAAGCATTCTTCTTCTGTTGAATTATATTATTTAGTGATGCAGACAAGAAAGTAAAAATGCTGGTTAGATCTCGTTCTACCACTAACGAACCCTCAAAGGAACCTTCAAATATTCATAAGCAAAAGAACTCGAATCTATAGCAAAAAAAGAACTCGAATCCATGAGCAAATTAAGAGGAAAAAACTCAATTGTATTGATCAATTTCAAAAGAGAATTCCAAAAACAAAGATATAAGGGTCATAAATAGACTTTAAAAGTAAAAGTCTAACCTAACTAGGAAACTAGAAATTAATAAAGAAAAATGGAACAAATTGGAATCCAAATTGGACAAGAAAATAAACTCCTAAATAGAATTGAATTTTCTGATACAGAGGACAGTTGACATGATTAGTTGACTAATGAAAATGATTAGTCGACTAATGAGAAGTTCATCAGATTAGTCAACTACGGAGATTGAATTAGTCGATTACTGAGAGGTTCAGTCGACCAGTCATGATGATTAGTCGACTAATGTAAATCTTGTTGCTGCCGCTGTGGCTTCCTACATCAGTTCCTCACTCTTCAAAAGAACGTGTCCTCGAGTTCCGATCAATCGAACTATAAACGATGTCATCTTTAGTAAACTTTGCCCGAAAAAGTGTGATCTTAAATCTTAATCTGTCTCGAAGAGCTTTCAAAGTGCAATTAATGATAGAATTTGACACACCGTGTAGAACACCTATAGTCGTGTTACCTGGAATAAAGGGCATCACTTTAGAAAATCTAAATCTTTTTCACTGGTAACTCGACAAGCCATACATCTCCTTATAGTTGTAGCTCATGGATGGATCATGCTTTTGTTGCGCCCACGTGCCAATAGTAGGTGATATGAGTAGGATGAATTGAAAGCGTTCATCTTTAGCACTCTCCTTCTGCATGAAAGGATCTTTGGAACTATAAAGAATAGATACACTATGATGCCAAGGTAGTTTAGACCTCAAAAGACCATTGAAGCTTGTAGAGATGCACATTTGCATCTTGAGATCAAAAGAATTTTGCACATTCTTATTCTGATTTGACTGTTCTTCTCTGCGCCATAGTTGTAAGGCGTTTCATGAACTTGTGCAGATTGCAACATTACCGCAACTTTAATGTCTTCAGATTTTGTCTGCAATAACCTTTGTTACCCATTAAAATCCTGTAGCCCCAATTGTCACTATACCTTTCTCTTTAAGAGTGGCAACAACTGGGCTTGCTTTTCAAATCCTTTATCCGTGTTGGGAGCTTCTTCAGAAGGATGATGTGTCAGTTCCTGCTCATACCAACTTCTAACTATGACTTCGGAGAGTGGTGCTTAAACTAAATTGTTATCATCAAGGGATTTTGCTTTACTAACAACTGCTTGCGACTTTTGAACGAAAGTAACATCAGTTTGAATACCTCGTCCACTCATCTGATTCTTGGTTGCAGGTGTGTCAGTCGATCGATGAGAATCGGGTCGATCAATGAAGTTGATTCAGTCGGTCGACCGACAACAAAGTCTGTTAATGTTGAATTTTTCTTGGTTGACTGCTCTTCAATTAATTGCTGCTGATGTTTCTCCGCTATCTTGTTTGACCGATAAGATCTTTACGAAAGGTCAGGGTCAACTTTCTGGCTTTAAAGCAAGGTTATGGTTTCATTAAGGGAGAACATGTTGTGTAGAAGAACACATTTTTGAATTGAATACATAAGCCCAGTAGTATACCTTGTCGCTAGTTGTTCTTTAGTCATAAATAATCCGCAGCGAGAGGCAAGCCAATGAAACTCTTCGGTATATGTTGTAATGGTTCATTTCCTTGGGAGCAACTCTCAAATTGTTTAAATAAAATTTAATGATAATCTAGAAGGAGAAATTTACCTTGTAAGAGTTGCTTCATCCGCCTTCAAATTCTTATGGGTGGTTTGCCTTATTGCATATGGTGTTGGCCCAATGGCCTTCCACTCTAGTTTTGATGATGATCAACACTCATGTAGTTATGTTTACTAATATTCTTGTGTTTCTAAGTTTCAGATCATTAACAGGATATTAGTTGGTGATTAGCTTCAACAAGGAGTTTAGAAGTTTTTCATGTTGATTCCGGTGCCAAAGCTTAAAGATCATACCTTTGCACTTGGAGGATCACGCGTTTGGGATCGAGTCTACTTGAAGATGGAAGATCGACAAGAAGACTTAGGTATCCTAGTTTAGATAGAGTTTTAGATCCATTTGTAAAGCTTAGTTTAGTTGATATGCTCAAGTGCACAAAACACACACGTTTCATGATTTGGTTTTTGGTTTTCATGAATAGTTTATCAAAACAAGTTTAAATTGATATATGTATAGTTGCTTCATTCTATACATGCATGCTTAATTTTTTAAACAAACTTATTTTGACTATCCTATTCATGTTTTGGAAAATTCTAGTTTGATAAAATACAAGTTTTGTTTTTGATAAAATTGGCAAGACACAAAAATGAATTGATATGATTGATATATGTCTTGAAATTTTTATCACAAGTTTGGTTATCAAAGTAAGTTTTTATTGTGATTAAAACTATTTTTTAGATTTACTGTGATTTTATGGGATTTTTATTGAGTGAAAAGACCTATTTTCAAATCCCGTATCTGTGCAGTTCTGCACTGTGCCTGCCAGGCCAGTACGGTCGACCGGACCGGTCGACCGCACCAAGGGCCGGTCGACCGGGCCGGTCGACCGATGTGCACAGACGTGCACGTCTGTTAGGCACAGTGGACGGTCGACCGGGCCGGTCGACCGGGTTGAGAGCTCTGCTCTCGGGAATTTTCGGTCGACCGGACCGGTCGACCGCTGCTGCCCAATGGTCACATTTTTGACCGTTGGCGGTCGACCGGGCCGGTCGACCGGCAGTTGGTCAGACTGCCACATCAGCCTAACGGCTAGTTTTTCCTATTGGCTATATAAACCCCATCTCTTTGGGGATTTTGGCCAAGTTTTTCAAGAAGAAAAATACCAGTTTTCTAAAGTGATTAAAAGAGTTTTAAAAGAGTTTTAAGTGCTAACAAGATTTATTCTTTGTGTTTTTGGGTTTTGGAAAAATCAAAGAAATTGGAATTTGGGATTTTTGTATTGGCTTTCATTCTTTATCTTTTACAAGAAATTTCCCAAGTGTTTTCTTTGAGTTCTTGTTTTCCAAAACACATTGTTTCCACACTTGAGCTATATCTTCTATCCTAAACTATTAGGATCTTTGTTTTGTGGAAAAAGAAAGAAAGAGAAGTGTTTGAGGTTGTTGTTGTAAACCTCTTGTGTTGTAACCCTCCTTTTATTTGTGAATCCCTCTTCGGTAGAGGTGATCGGAGTGGTATTGGTTTGGATCCCTCAAGTGTGAGGTGATTGGGATTGTGTTTGTAAGCCTCTTAGGTAGAGGTGTGGTTGTTGGTTGACACCTCTAGTGTGAGGTGTTTATGGTTTGTATTGAGAGAGGAGTTCGGTACTCCTTGGGTTGTAAGAAATCCTCTTCGGTAGAGGTTCCCTCGGTGGGAGTTGAGATAGTGGAAATCCTACACGGTGGTGTAGGCGGGGATGTAGAGCAAGGTGCTCGAACCTCGAAACAAATCTCGTTGTTTGCGATTGCTCCCATTGTCTCTCTAACTCTCTCTCATTTACTTTGTGCAAAGCATCATACTTCATATCATACCATATTTGCTTGTGTTGTGCCTTGCATCTCTTATTGTCATATTTATTATATGCTTGGCTTGCTTGTGTGTGTGCATCACTTATACTCATCCAACAAGAGCTTCACATAGCGCCTCAACCCATATCTAGGGGAATCAAGAGGAGTTAGTCCAGAGCCTCGCAAGGGGAATTCGGCTACACTTGGTGGATTGTATTAAGTGTGTTGCAAGATTTGCATTAGCTTCCGCATTTAGCGCACTTAGTTTGCATTTAGTTTCTTAGATTAGCACTTACACCTATTCACCCCCCCCTCTAGGTGTTTTTCAATTGGTATCAGAGCTAGTGCTCCTGATACTTAGGCTTAACATCCTAGGAGTGATCCATTTGCTTGCTAATCTTGTTTGCATTTGCTTGTTTTGCACACATATAGTTTACCATGGCCTTCATGACCCCACCTGTGTATGACCCTTCCAATATTCATGTTTGGAAGATTAGGATGACCGTTTATTTACAAACCCTAGGTCATAAAGTTTATCTTGCTATTACCAAGGAATCCTTCCTTAGTGATCGCAATCATATAGGGGCCAATGCACAAGCCCTTGAGGCCATTAGAAGCACATTACCTAAAGATTATCTTATGTGTGTTTCTAATATTGATTCCGCTTTTGCAGTGTGGAATCTATTGTCAACAACAACCACCACCTCCGAGCTTCAAGTGCAAATCCAAAAGGAAGAGGAATCTAGTGGAGAGTCCGAATCACAATGCTACATGGTCCAAGGGAATGACTCCCTTGAGGTACAATCGGAACTTCAACTAGATAGTGATGATGCTAGTTCTTCATGTGACGATATTGTAGATCCCCATGCTTTAAATGAAGAACTTTCAATTGTTTGTGAAAAACTTATAGAAAAATATAAGATTTTGAAAAAGAAAAGTCTAGGAATTGAAAAAGAAAATAAGTGTTTACAATCTAGACTTGATATTGTTTTGCAAGAGAAGGTTGAGGTCTATAATGAAAGGGATTCATTGAGATCTCAATTAGAACTTGCACTTAAGGAAAATAAAGTTTTAAAATCTAAAAATGATTGTGAAAATCTTTTGAAGAAAATGAAAACTTGTCTTCAAAAATTGATTTTGTTTTAAAAGAGAATGTTGATTTGAAAAATAAAATTATTTCTATTTCAAATGATTTAGATGTGTGTTTAAAGAAAAACATTGTTTTGCAAAATAAGATGGATGCACATGTTTGCCATGCTAGTGTAGCTTCCTCATCTAGTCTACCTAATGCATGTACCTCTTCTTCTAGGATCAATGATGATATTTGTATGTTAAAGAAGAGAGTAGATTGTTTGGGCTCCACTATGAGCCAATGTGCCATGAACCACACACGCTTGGAAACCTTGGTTCGAAAGAAACAAGTTCCATCGTCTATGCATGCACACCCATCACGGCATACACATGCTCCTCACGGACACACTTCTCACATGTATGCTCATGTGTACACTTGTACACATTGTGGACGTAGGGGCCACCTTGCTAAATTTTGTTATGATAGATTACATACTCCTAATTTAGCAAAGAATTTTGTTTGGGTTAGAAATGAGACTAACCCCCATGGACCCAATAAGAGATGGGTACCAAAGACCACCACCCCTAAAGTTTTTGATGTAGGTGTGGGCTCTCACATGACGTGAGAGTGATGACACCTTGGAGTGGATGCGTTCCGGACTTAAAGGAAATCAAATGGATGCATCACTTTCAAGGGAAGGTTTGGTGGAGAGGACCACCAAGTTTTGGAGACAAGGAGAGTTGCTTCTTCGGTTTTGGTAACAATCCTTTACTCCCTTTTATTGTTTACATGCTTTTAATATTCATTGTTTATAGCATGTTTTTGATGTCTATGGATTAGTATGTTCATTCCATGTTTATTAGATCCTTGACATACATATATAGTATTTGAGACACACATGCTTATATGAACCCATAATTAGTGTTCTCACGTTTGTTTAACTATAATGTACATCATGAATCTAATACATGTGAATTTACATAGTAGTCATGTTTTAGGTTTATCATGATGATTTTCATATTTGTTTTGATGCTTCTTGTTAAGATTACTTGTTTAGATGTTAGTTTTCATTAAGACTAGGAATTATACTTATACATATAGTGGGCCACAAATAAATCTATATATGTATGAGCTTGAACGCTTATTTGAACCCATTAGATGTGCTAGTATAGTCTAGTTTTGATGATTCATACATTTCAAACTTGTATTCTATTTTTGGATTTGTTTTATGATTGTGTGTTTCACTTCATGTATATGTTTATTTTGCCAAACTTGAAGATATACATGTATACCCCTTGAGTCATTTGCCTTTCATGCAAATATCTATTATGGACTCAAAGTGTGTTTAAGGGATATGTATGTATACTTCTTGTGTTGACAAATCATACATATACCTTGAAAAGAATTGGTATCAAATTGTTTTAATGAAAAGCTAAATTTTCATACTTTTCATGCTTTTCATGTTTTCATGATTGTCATGTTTATTGTGCCAATATTTAAATTCATGTATATGTCCATCTTATCCAAACTATTGACTATACATGAGTATCCTTTTTAAGCCACGTGCCTTAATGCATATATCTTGTGGACTCTTTATGTTTTGATATGTATGTATACGTTAGTTTGTATTAGACATACATATGCCTTGAAGATTAGATAGTTTTTGATGGAATTATGTTTTAAGGAATAATTGAGCTTAATGAAATATTTTTCATGATTATGATCTTCACATATTATTTGTACACTCATATCTATTGCTCATGTTTTGTTTCTCATGAGTTATGCTTTATTGGTTAGAGTGATGATTATCATGTGAATTTCAATTTTGTTTTATTCCTTACTTGAAGGATTTCGTGCTAGTTAACAAGTTTTCCATTTAACTAGTTACGGTGTTCTTCATTTTGGTAGTGATTTTCAAACAAAACTACATTTTCAAATCTATCTTTGATAACCCCTACCTTCCAAGGGCGGTAGGATGGGAGATCATGTTCATGTATGTCCTAAATTGAAAATCTTTAAAACTTGAATTATGATTGGGTGGTAGAGAATATGATGTATACACTTGAACTTATTGTTATGTCAATTGTATCATTGAACTCTTTCAATTGGTATCATTTTGATCTTCTTGTATACTCATATATGTTTTGTATGTATGTATGCTTTAAATTCCAAGTATATCAATTTCTATTGGTATCTATCTTTCATACATATATATGTTTGTGTTTATGCTAGTGCTTGAGTTTCAATTTTGTTTAAATTGATTACTTTTAAATTGTTATCAAGACTATGCATGTCTTTAGTTTGTTTTTCATAAAGGGGGAGAAAATTTGATTTTGTATTTCAATTGGTATTTGTACTCCCACACTTTATGATTAAAATTTGTTTATATGTTTTAAAATGAACAATTCTTACAATTGGTATCAATGTTTCTATGTAAAATCTTTTCAATTGGTAAAATATTTACAATTGGTATCGTATTTAAGAAATTCAAAATTTGTTTTGAATACATTTAGTATCGAGATTCATGTTTTAGGAATTCAAGATTTATGTTTAATTACAATTGGCATCTCATATGTTGTTTAAAAGAATATATTCAAAGTTTTGATTTGTATTTCCTATATGCAAGGAGAGCTTAACATCTCTCTTACATATAGATTCATGTTGAGTATATTATAAATTGAGGAGCTTGACAACTCTTCTTTATATGATATACGTGTGTAGGGGGAGCTTCACATCTCCTCTTATGCATTACATAATATGTGTTATGTGAATTGGGGCTTGTCATCCCTTCTTCATGTAATGCATATGTGTAGGGAAGCTAACTTAGCGTCTTCCTCTTCATGAATGTATATAGCATATAACATATATTGATTCTTGTTTATTGGTATCAAGATGCTTCATTGACATATTTTTAATTGATATCATGTTTGTAGTCACCCCTTATTGATTTTGTTTTTTGTTTTAGACAAAAAGGGAGAGAACATTGTTTGCATTGTTTTGATTGACAAAAAGGGGAGAAAGTTTTTTTTACCCCTCATTTTATCTATGGTTTTGATTGTTTACCCCTTTGTTGATGATTGACAAAAAGGGGGAGAAAGATTTTTGAAGTTTTATATGCATGCTTATGTTTTATATGCATATATTATGTTTTAATCTCAAGAATATTAAGTTTAATTGATATATAGAGTTTGCTTTGTAATTGGTATCTAGAGCTTATTTTGTTTTGAATATTCCATTTGATATCTAGAACCAATTATTGTTTATGCATACGCATGTTTCATGTTTAACATTCATTGCATATATTTATTGTTTATCCCTATGCATGAGTTAAGGGGGAGCTTCTTTGAAGCTTATCTTTAATCCATGCATATATAACTCCATGAGTTTTGTCATCATCAAAAAGGGGGAGATTGTTGGCCCAATGGCCTTCCACTCTAGTTTTGATGATGATCAACACTCATGTAGTTATGTTTACTAATATTCTTGTGTTTCTAAGTTTCAGATCATTAACAGGATATTAGTTGGTGATTAGCTTCAACAAGGAGTTTAGAAGTTTTTCATGTTGATTCCGGTGCCAAAGCTTAAAGATCATACCTTTGCACTTGGAGGATCACGCGTTTGGGATCGAGTCTACTTGAAGATGGAAGATCGACAAGAAGACTTAGGTATCCTAGTTTAGATAGAGTTTTAGATCCATTTGTAAAGCTTAGTTTAGTTGATATGCTCAAGTGCACAAAACACACACGTTTCATGATTTGGTTTTTGGTTTTCATGAATAGTTTATCAAAACAAGTTTAAATTGATATATGTATAGTTGCTTCATTCTATACATGCATGCTTAATTTTTTAAACAAACTTATTTTGACTATCCTATTCATGTTTTGGAAAATTCTAGTTTGATAAAATACAAGTTTTGTTTTTGATAAAATTGGCAAGACACAAAAATGAATTGATATGATTGATATATGTCTTGAAATTTTTATCACAAGTTTGGTTATCAAAGTAAGTTTTTATTGTGATTAAAACTATTTTTTAGATTTACTGTGATTTTATGGGATTTTTATTGAGTGAAAAGACCTATTTTCAAATCCCGTATCTGTGCAGTTCTGCACTGTGCCTGCCAGGCCAGTACGGTCGACCGGACCGGTCGACCGCACCAAGGGCCGGTCGACCGGGCCGGTCGACCGATGTGCACAGACGTGCACGTCTGTTAGGCACAGTGGACGGTCGACCGGGCCGGTCGACCGGGTTGAGAGCTCTGCTCTCGGGAATTTTCGGTCGACCGGACCGGTCGACCGCTGCTGCCCAACGGTCACATTTTTGACCGTTGGCGGTCGACCGGGCCGGTCGACCGGCAGTTGGTCAGACTGCCACATCAGCCTAACGGCTAGTTTTTCCTAGGGGCTATATAAACCCCATCTCTTTGGGGATTTTGGCCAAGTTTTTCAAGAAGAAAAATACCAGTTTTCTAAAGTGATTAAAAGAGCTTTAAAAGAGTTTTAAGTGCTAACAAGATTTATTCTTTGTGTTTTTGGGTTTTGGAAAAATCAAAGAAATTGGAATTTGGGATTTTTGTATTGGCTTTCATTCTTTATCTTTTACAAGAAATTTCCCAGTGTTTTCTTTGAGTTCTTGTTTTCCAAAACACATTGTTTCCACACTTGAGCTATATCTTCTATCCTAAACTATTAGGATCTTTGTTTTGTGGAAAAAGAAAGAAAGAGAAGTGTTTGAGGTTGTTGTTGTAAACCTCTTGTGTTGTAACCCTCCTTTTATTTGTGAATCCCTCTTCGGTAGAGGTGATCGGAGTGGTATTGGTTTGGATCCCTCAAGTGTGAGGTGATTGGGATTGTGTTTGTAAGCCTCTTAGGTAGAGGTGTGGTTGTTGGTTGACACCTCTAGTGTGAGGTGTTGTGGTTTGTATTGAGAGAGGAGTTCGGTACTCCTTGGGTTGTAAGAAATCCTCTTCGGTAGAGGTTCCCTCGGTGGGAGTTGAGATAGTGGAAATCCTACACGGTGGTGTAGGCGGGGATGTAGAGCAAGGTGCTCGAACCTCGAAACAAATCTCGTTGTTTGCGATTGCTCCCATTGTCTCTCTAACTCTCTCTCATTTACTTTGTGCAAAGCATCATACTTCATATCATACCATATTTGCTTGTGTTGTGCCTTGCATCTCTTATTGTCATATTTATTATATGCTTGGCTTGCTTGTGTGTGTGCATCACTTATACTCATCCAACAAGAGCTTCACATAGCGCCTCAACCCATATCTAGGGGAATCAAGAGGAGTTAGTCCAGAGCCTCGCAAGGGGAATTCGGCTACACTTGGTGGATTGTATTAAGTGTGTTGCAAGATTTGCATTAGCTTCCGCATTTAGCGCACTTAGTTTGCATTTAGTTTCTTAGATTAGCACTTACACCTATTCACCCCCCCCCCCCTCTAGGTGTTTTTCATATGGATGTTTTGCAGTTGATCTCACCATGTCGTTGCTTTTGTAAGCCACAAACTTGACATGATTCTCCATGAAAATATACGCCATGCCAAACAACTTATCTACTTCATCAATCCAACCCAACAAGGACTCAATATCAAGACTCTCATCAAAAGAAGGAATTCTAAACTCATCAGGATTTGAGTATCCTCCTACCTTGTCATGAATCAAATAAGGAAATTTACGTCCCTTGCTAGGATTAGGAAATCTTTCTCTACCTTGCCTACCATTCTTTGCATATTTGTCAATGAAGTCAAATCTTCTTCTGAGGAATCAACAATAGGATGACGTCGCTGAGGTCGCCATGGAAGTTGAGGATGAAAATGTTGTTGATGTTGTCAATGAAAATGTAGGATAAATTATTGTTGATGTTATCATGGATGATGAGGTGGTAGTTGATGTTGTGGTGGTTGATGTGCTGGAGGGTTACGTGGTGGAGTTTAATGTGAAGGATGTAAGGGTGGAGATGGTAGTGGGAGATGAGTTGATTGACGATCATGTCCCCTTCAGTATGTACCACTGGTTAGATTTTGGTCATCAATCTTTAAGAGACAATCTCTTGAGTTCTTGGACCACGTTATTCATGGTTGAGTTGATAGCGTCGACCCCTCTTTCAGCAGTGTCCAACCTTGTGGAAATGCATTGCAATCCATCATCGTCTCCAGCCATCGTCAAAAGTAGCCGAAGCTCTGGTATCAATTGACGTAGACAAAAAGCGAAGATCTGGCTAGATCTTGTTCTAGCACCAGTGAACCCCGAAAGGAACCTTAAGATAAGGAAAGTGCTCAAATTCACGAGCAAAAGAGAATAACTCGAATCCACGAGCAAATTAAGAGGAAGAAACTCAATATTGATCAAAATTCAAAAGATAATTTCAAAAGTAAAGATACAAGGGTCTTAAATAGGCTTTAAAAGTGGAAGTCTTACCTAATTAGGAAACTATAAATTAATAAAAAATTGAAATAAATTGGATTACAAATTAGACCCGAAAATAAACTCCTAAACAAAATCAAATTTTCTAATACAGAGGTCGGTTAACAGGATTAGTCAACTAATGGAAGTAATTAGTTGACTAACGAGAAGCTCAAAAAATTCAAAAATTACCAACTCTCTATTGAACCAGTCGACTACTGAAATTGGATTAGTCGACTACTGAGAGGGTTAATGACTAGTCTTGATGATTATTCGACTAATGCAAATCTTATTGTTGTTGCCTTGTCTTCCTACATCATTTACAATCCATCTGTTAAAATTCAATAAGGCTCGAAAAAGAGTAACATGTGAGATTTTGTACAATACAGAAAATTGAGAGTATCAATATTTTCTCAAGTCAAAGAAACTTTTTCAATACGTCATGTGTCGGGACCTGCTAAGGTTCAGTGCAAATACCAACATACGTAGAAGAACAATTACAAAGTAAAATAAAACAAACGAGAAAGAATGCGAGAAAACACAGATTTAACAAGGTTCGATAATTGCCTACGTCCTCGGGCAGAAGGAGAGAGATCTTATTCAAATCACCAATTCAGGCTACAAATAAAGAGCACAACACCTCTTAATATATAGACAGAGATTCAATGAAGAAAAAGAAACCAACAACTCTGAAATCGGATCAGAAATAAAATCAGAATTCAATCAAGAAACTGTCAGAACCTGCAGCTATCGATAGCCAATGAGGTCTGTTGACAGACTGAGATGACCCAACTTTCGGGTTGGTCACATGTCAATAGACTGAACTACGTTTGTCGATAGTCTGAGCAATATCTATCGACAACCAGTCAACCTTGTCGACAGACTGATGACCCACTGCTTCTGTCTTGGGGTATCTTAGTATCTACTATCGACAGCCACCAAAGGCCTGTGGCCTTCAACTACTCCTTTCTTCTGCTGCTGCTACTGTCTCCAATGGTTTAAAAAATCCTCTTAACAAGATTTTAAACTATCTCCCTATAATTCTCTACCTCGGTGAAGATTTCTCAAATCTGAGTCGAACACACCAAACCACCATGTCGACTAAATTGGGCTACACCAACGTGGTTGCCTACATACCCCCTGCCCGAGGGATTAAGCCATTCATAGTTCATCCAAAACTAACTCTATCAAACTAAGCAACTGGAAGAAAATTGAGTAACTTCTTGTAATGCGCAAACTTTACTCCCGCAACAACCTTCATAAGCATATTGACGTGATTCTCCTTCATGTGAATCTTATTTAACTCGATGTCACCTTTATCAAGAATCTCCTGAATAAAGTAGAACCTAACGTCGATATGCTTCATCCTTACATGATAGACCTGATTCTTTGCCAAATAGACAGCACTCATACTATCATAATTGGCCTTCAATAGATCCTGATCAATCCTTAAATCATCAAGTAACACTTGAAGCCAAATTGCCTCCCACATAGCCTCTGTCATGGCCATATATTCGAACTCCATAGTAGACAAAACAACAATAGAGTGTAAGATAGAGTGTCAACTCACCGGTGCTTGAGCAATGTGAAGACATACCCTATTGTAGGCAGACGGTTGTCAAGGTCTCTTACGTAATTGGAATAGACATATTCAATACACTTTTGCTTACCTGTCGTATCCTTCTCGAACACCAATCCAACATCTATCATATATTTGATATACCGTAGAATCTACTTCACAGCTTCTCAATAACCCCTACCGAGATCGTGCATGTATCTACTAATAATGCTCAGGCGTGAGACAAATTGAGCCCCATACACATCATATCATACATCAAACTACTAACTGCGCTAGCATACAGTACGTGAGACATATACTCAAGCTCTTAAATTATAGTAGGAGATATTGTAGCTTTTAACTTGAAGTGAGGGGCCAACTGGTGTACTTATTGATTTTGAGTCACCATTGATATTGAACTTCTGATGTACTTTTTGTTATGCCAAGCAAACCTTTCCACTTTTTCGATCCCTTTCAGTCACCATGCCTAGCACCTTCTTTACTTCACCAATATATTTCATCTCAAATTTGGAAGACAACTGTTTCTTCAATTTACTAATAGCGGATCTACTCTTAGAAGTAATGAACATATCGTCTATAGACAATAGTAGATAAATATACTCTCCACGCTGTAGCTTATTGTAGTAAAAACATGGGTTATAACGGCTTCGTGTGTACCTCTTGCCTCATGAATCTGTAGAAACACTTGTACCACTGCATTGGCGATTGTTTTAGTCCATAAATCGATTTCTTCAACTTGAAACCGTATTCTCTTTTCCCGCAATCTTGAACCCCATAAGCTGAGTCATAAAGATCTTCTCATCAAGATTGCCATGGACAAAGGCGGCCTTCATATCGAGCTGATCAAGCTCCAACTCATATTGTGCCACAAATGCCAATAATATCCAAATAGACAAGTATTTTACAATGGGTGAGAATAGCTCATTGTAGTCAATATCTTCTCGCTGCGCATAGACTTTAGCTACCAGTCTAACCTTGTAGCATACAATATCACCATCTAGAGATCATTGCTTCTTCGTGAACACCCACTTAGAACCATAACCTTCTTTTTTTTGAGCAATTCTATCAATTCCCAAGTGTCATTCCTGTGAAGAGAGTTCATCTCTTCCATCCTAGCATCCTTCCACATCTTGGACTCTGAACTGATTTCAGTTTCCCAATATGTAGACGGACGCTTCTTGAATGATCGAAAGAGTATAGGCCACAATCATATTTGCAGTGAGCCAACTGAGCTTACATGGATTTCTTCAGGCTCTTCCAATTGTAGTAGAATCTTGAACATCACCATAACATATCCTTGATCCTCATCCTCATCCTCATCAGTTATATGATCATCACCCTATGTTACCTCAAGTGTGATCTTGAAAAATACTGAGCTATCTGGAGAGGATGGAGTAGCATCACTCTCCACCTACTATGATATCCTGTTGGTCTTCTCACTCTTCACCTGCTGAGAGTTCATAGGCTTTACCATTGAAGCCTCATACAATGTGACATCCCTACTCAAGATGATCTTCTGGTCTTTTGATCCCAAATCTTTTAATTGTTCACACCTTTCTTGAAACCCATGAACACACCTTTCTCGCTCTCGGACTCAACTTGTCTTCCTTCATATGATAATAGGCCGGACAATAAATATCTGAAATAAGTCATAGTCTTAGAATTTTTTTTTGCCAACTTTCAAAGGAGTTTACCTCCTATCGCAAACGATGGCCATTTGTTAATGAGATGCAAGCATACGTCAATGCTTCAACCCAAATTTTTTTTGATAATTCAGCATTGGATAATGTGCAATGAAACTTCTTTAGCAAGGTCATGTTCATCCTTTTGAACACCCCATTCTGTTGTGATGTCTCTCTAACTGTGAAGTTCCTCTCTATGCCCTCATCGCGGTATAACTATAGAAAATGATCGCTAGTGTACTCATCACCATTGTCTGAACATAATACTTTGATTTTTCTTCTCGTATTTGTCTCCATATTCATTTTCCACTCTACAAATAACTCTAGGACTTTTTTTTGTGTCTTATAGTATATACTCAGCATCGCCTAGAGAAATCATCAATAAGGGACACAAAGTAGTAGTTATCTCCAATAGATGCCATCTTGATGGTTCCCAAGCATCCGTATGAACATAATCAAGAATCCCCTCAATGCAATGAATCACGGTGCTGATTTCACATTGATTTTCTTATTAATGATGCAATGTTCACAAAACTCCAATTTGCAGATTTTGACACCCTTTAACAACCTTACTTTGCTAGAGCTTGCAAAGACTTTTCACCTGTATGTTTGAGTCTCATGTGTCATAACTGGGTACAATCATCATTTGATCTATGGAAGTCGTCACTTACTTTGTAACCATATTACCCTTCATAATAAAGATTATTGCATTAGACACCTTCAACATAACCATCAAACCTCTAAGTATCTTAAGAACACCATCTCTACCAGTTATCTGTAGACCCAGTGATTACAAAGCATCAACTGAGATAAGATTTTTCTTCAATTGAGGTACATACCTCACATCCTTCGGTTTCTGCACCACCCCATAAAACATCTTGATAAGAACTATATATATATCTTTCATATTGCACGGATGATCATCACCCATGTGACGGAACAACCATCTAACTTATCGAAGCTAGAAATCAATTCCTATTGAAATACACATGAAAGGTAGCACCCGTATCCAATATCCACTCAGAATCACATGAGTAGCCA
>JAVJIF010021170.1:0-64146 GCA_038442645.1 Agave tequilana
CAAATTCATATAATTCGTAAGTATATATAAAAAAAATTGCAGCCCACTCTAAAATTTTTTTCTGATTCCGCCCTTGGATAGAAAGACATAAGGAAATTAAAAAATATATATTATTTTTACATAGATCCCAAAGCTTGTCACCTCTTAGCGGTCAAACTGGGCTGAAGAAAAAAAATAATGAGAGGAGAAGAAAGGGGACCTCGATTGTTGAGCTCGTTTGCGTCAGTACCAGTTCGGATCTCTTCTGAGCTTTACCCCTATTCTTTATTGACGAACCAAACAGTCATACTTACAGTTTCTTCCTCTCTTTCTTACTCTCTCTTCTAAGCAGGCGCGTTTGGAATCCTAGAAGTAGGAGGAAAATGAGAAGTGAAAAGTGATAGTAAAAAATGTGGAAGCGTAATGGGAAATTGAGATCTGTGAAAATAAATTTTTCAATATTTGATTATAGTGTGAAAGTGTAAGTGAAAAAATTATATTATACTTTCTGGTGTTTAGTTAGTAATGTGAAAGTACAAGTGAAAAAATTCAACATAAAAGTTGACTACAAATTAATATTAAAATTAAATATTATTTCTGAAATGATATTTTTCAACTGTAATTGAACTGCAAGTGGGATTTATATGACATCAAAATTTAATGCATTAAGTTATAGTTTATTACAAGTGAGATTTACATGACCGCAAAAAAATTGTAACACTCTGAAAGTGAGAAAATGATAGTATAAAATGGAGGTGTAAAAGAAAAAAGAGAAAAAAAAAGATTCTCTCATTTTCTATTTTAGTTCAAAACAAATAAAGAAAATGAAAAATGCCCCATTTCCTATTTTCTTCCCACTTTTATGAATCCAAACACACTCGAAAATAAAGGGAGCAGATCCCCCCACCCCCCCACGCCAACCAAAAAAAATTATGAGTCCACCTAGGCCTGTCAATGGGTCGGTTGGGGCGGTACAGGTGGTACCATACCCGGACCCGTTTACCCAAGAGGGTACCATACCCATCCCGTTTACCCGCGGGTCCAGAAGGTTGGTGTCCATACCTGGACCCGCTGTACCCGCGGGTCCAGACCCGTTTACCCAGACCCTTAACAAAAAAAAACATAAACAAATACAGTAACAAAAACACATGAAGAGAGGGAAAAAAATTTTATAAAGAGAAAGAAAGCATGTTTTAATATCAATAAAAGATGAAATGCAACCAGGTGCAAGAGGTGGAGGGAAAATTTTCGATGAAAGACTAATAAAGAAAAAAAATTTAAAACAAGACCCCCAAATTTATTTGGAAAAACACAATAATAGAATCACCCACTAATCAACCAACAGTTTTCAACATTTAAAGCACAAAAGGATCATTTACTGATAAAGTCTTGAGAGGGTTTAATTCTATTAGTATTATTTATATTTATGTTTTGAAATGGGTAAATGGGTAATCGGGTCTGGTTCAAGTAAAATCAAACCAATCCCATTTAATACTCGGGTATACAGGTATACGGGTAAACGGGTATGGGTCCAGAGCAACCCTTTCCATACCCGCTTAATCGGGTCGGGTTCGGGTCGGGTCCGGGTCTGGACCCGACCCATTGACATGCCTAAGTCCACCCACTTAAAACCCTATCATATTCATAAGTGTGTCATTATTTTTTTCAAGTGAAATATCCGAAAAACCCTTCTTCTCCCTCCCTCCCTCCCCTCCACCAATCTCCCCCTCCTTCTCCGGCAACCCATCGGCGCTCCTACTCCTCCACTGGCACCCCGGCACCCTCGCCCTTCTTGGTCTCCTCCCTGCCCCTCCCCTGGATCTCCCCTTTCTCTCACCCGTCCACCTCCCTCCCTCTAGAGCTCTGGCCTGTCCGGCCAGAGCTCAGGGAGGGGAGGCTTTTTGATTTTGAGTGGCGTGCTTTTATCACAAAATGGGTTGCCTTCAATACTGAAGTGCTTTCATAGGTTTGTGAGAAGGAGGTGGGCGCGACATTTAAAGTTGAATTGACAGTCAAAATCTGGGAATTTTCCAGAGATCCAACATTCCAACCAGTTCATCACCGTTCCTGTGTGCGCCTCTCCAAATCCCCCATTCATTGTACCCATTGTTTGCACACTGTCATTACAAAGATTCTAATCGCACTGACCCCAAAATTAAAACCCCAAATCCTCAATCTTCTCCAATTTCCTCTCTCTCATCAGAAATCAAAATCAAAATGGTTTCATCTCTTTCTTCTTCCTCTTCTTTGCCTCCCATTCCCTCTCCGATTTCGTCCCAACTCGAATCATCCAGCCTCTCATGGCGACCAAGGTACCATCTCATCAATCTCTCTTAGATTTCTCTCTTAGATTTTTTTTTTATTTGTTACCCTTATTTTTATTGGTTTTTATTGCCGGGCTTTTCTCTACAAGGGTTTCCTCTCGCACCAAGAATGTGACCACCTCATCTCACTGGTAAGCGAAATTCCTTCTAATAAATTTGTTTTTTACCCTTTAATTTGTAGGGTGTCTAGGTGAGTGCAGGCAAGACACAAGCTGGAGAAATCGACGGTGGCGGACAATGAATCAGGGAAGAGTGTGATGAGCCATGTGAGGACGAGCTCTGGCGTGTTCCTCACCAAACATCAGGTAATTAATTATGTCCATTCTCTGATTTGATGGTTCGAGTTCTTGTTGAGTCTCAACAAGATTAGAAATTCGATCTAGCATTATGGGAAAGCAATTTTGCTTCCATGGATTTTGCAACCACAACTTGCTCGGCATTATTTGTTTTAATTTTTTTTGAACGCAAAAATTAGAAATAAAAATGTTTCATTCATACATAATTATTTCGTTAAATATGTATCTATTAAATAAATTAAGTGATAAACATAATTTTGACACACACACACATATATCTTTTGGATGGTTAAGATTAGTTTTTGGGTTGGTTAAAATTAGTTTTGGGTTGATTAATTTAGTTTTTGGGTTTTAGTTTTATTTCCTCTAAATCTAAACCCAACACCCAACGGTTCCAATGCTCCTTTCTCACTTCTCACCAAAGCTAGCTTTCTCATCAGATCATTACTCTATATACACACACACATATAAATAGAGACTTGTGTCATTCCGGAAGGATTCGAGGTTAAATCTTTTCCACTCAAATACAACACTACGACATTAGAATACAAGATCAACTCTGTTGAAGTTGATCTATATTATTTGAAGTAGCTATATGACAAAAATCAAGTATTTTAAATACTTTTTGCTCATGCATCAAGGGGTTGTTTGTTTCGCGTAAAAGTCCGTAAATCGTAAATGACTTACAACCCAGTTACAACTACGGCGTTTGTTTGGACCGTAATTTGTAAAAAGCTTACACAATCCAATTATCACTCACT
Source organism: Agave tequilana (assembly GCA_038442645.1). Classification (NCBI taxonomy): domain Eukaryota; kingdom Viridiplantae; phylum Streptophyta; class Magnoliopsida; order Asparagales; family Asparagaceae; genus Agave; species Agave tequilana. The sequence goes on from JAVJIF010021170.1 coordinate 3,361, forward strand.
TGCAACTCAATTACCACTCAGTTACAGTCCAGTTACAGTTAATTTTGTGGTCATGCAAATTTGTATTATTTTTTTATGTTAATATTAATTTTTTTAATATTTAGCATTTTTAATATTTATTTACAATATTAAAACTTTTTAAATCACCATATAGTTAATTTTGTGGTCAACTTTTTCACTTACGACTTACACATTACGACAACCAAACATCGTAAAACACAATACACTTTTTCACTTACAACTTTAGATTACCAACCAAACACCATAAAGCTTACATGCATGTAACTCATTTACAACGGTAAAAGACTTTACCAATTTTTACTTACGAATTACGGCCAGTTACGACAACCAAACATGCCCCAAGTGGGAAAAAAAGAACGAAAATAGTGAGTTAGTTAGTTTAACGGTGTATAATATTTGAAATCTAAAAAATTAGTGTGTGAGATTTTTTAAGTGTTTAGATCATGATGAAATGATCGGATTGAGAATTTGTATGTGCAAAGATGTAGATCTAAGCAATATGTTATTTCGGTCGTCTATTTTGTGCCTATATGATAGATGTGTAAAAAGTATTCAAAATACATGATTTTTGGTTTATAGATAATTTAAATAATGCAGGTCAACTTCAACGGAGTTGATCTTATTTTTTATGGTGTGGGTTTGTATTTGAGTTGGAAGGAATCGAGTCTGAATTCTTCCCGAAGTATCCTACTCTATATATATATAATATTATATATATATATATATATATATATATATATATATATATATATATATATATATATATAGGGGTTACTGTACCTCAGCCTGCAGGCTGAGAGAGTTTCTCAGCCGGCGGGACGTGGCTGAATTTATGCCACACATCGGCCGCAGGCTGTTGCGCCAAAAAAATCAAAAAATCCCGCCTAAACAATCGTGAAACAAATTGACCAAAATGCCCTTTTTAATTCTAAACTGGAATAAAGTCATGAACAAATAAAATTTCAGTTGAATATATCTACAGTTATAAAATTCGTAATTTTAATACATTCAAAATATAATTAAAAAAAATTGGATCAATATAACAACTGCCATGGTCGCAGACTTAATACAATATAACAACTGTGACACAGTCGCGACTTAATACAATATAACAACTGCGACACAGTCGCAGTCACTAGTCGCACTCAAAGTATAACAAAGCTTCTTTATATAACGTCTGCGACCCTAGTCGCATTCTATCGTACAACAATGCGACCTCCTTCAGTACTGCGACCAAAGTCGCAATCTTCTTTCCCATGGCTTATGTAAAAGATTTTTAATATGCGACTAGGGTGGATTAGGAATGCGACCCTGAGATCAATTCGCGTATATCAAATCTTATAAAAAATTATTATATTAATTACACTGAATTAAATGAAGTAATTAATATTCTTTTCTACCGTAATACAACAACAGTCTAAGAAAAAAGAGATGCACTAATATTAATCTCGAGAAAGGAAAGATGTGCACCATACGTAATCTAAAGGTATAGGCAAACAATTCTATAAAAGTTAATTTGTATTTCATGTATTAAACCTCTGGAGAAAAAAGAACTCTTCGGATTCTCCCGCAATAAATCTTCAATTAATATTTATTTATTTTTACCACTTCTTACCATACTCAACCATCACATGTAACAATTATTATTACTATTCATGTTCTTCCACAAATATTCACCTTTATATAATGCTTGTTACTAATATATTATCTCATACCTAAAAACTATATTTTTGCTCTTCCTTTTCAATTTGATTTCAAAAACTTTCAAAAAAAATTCATTCTTGAATCATGTCTTCCCCATCTTCTTCCTCTGAACACTTAGATTTCAACTTCAATCGTTCCCCCACCGGTCCTTTGTCTTCAAGATATTCTAGTGAATCTGATACCAGTATGGACTTCACTCTTTTTGACTATCTCACTACATCAAATAATGTATTAACTGATCCTCCTATTCATGATGATAATGAAGTTTTCATGTGGGGTAGTGAAGAAGACATTATTCCTCTGCCACTTGACGGAGACATGCTTAATGAAAGCATGTCCTCTGATGCTGTAGGCTCGCTTCCTATCAACGGGTCAAACGAAGAGCTTGATAGAGACGATCCATTCTGGGAGTTCATCGGTGAAACAAAAAACCTCAAAAACAGCAAGATGATGAGGAAATAAGTGATGAAGAGGAAGAGCAAAAGAATGAAAACGATGAATCTGCTTATGATGGGGATAATGACGAGGATTAGGATTTTCTGATCTTCTGATATTCAATTATATTTTGTCTTCTTTTAAAAGCTTTTAATTCTATTTTTTTGTAAGGTCTCTTTCTCACTATATTAACTTATAAGCTCTTTTAATTACATATCCAAATTGCGACTGCTGCTCTTAAACACTGCGACCATAGTCGCAATCCTACTACTGATGCAATTTATGGTCGCAGTTAATCATTTATCAGTTCCCAATGCGACTATGATCGCAATAATGTACTGTTTTGGAGTTCAAAGTAATTTAAACATATAGTGTATTAACTTTTAAACTGTTTTGGATAATGAACAGTCACCTAGGAAGTATACACAATTTTTGGGAAAAGGTAGAAAATAAGTTTGGGAGATATTCACGTGGTTTGAGAGCTTAAACCCTTTGGAATTCCGGGATTAAAAATATATAAAGGGTCATCAGCAAAAGGATTACAAACATACTAAATTATTTTTGCTCAAACACGTTACTCTCACTGTTCGGTCAATAGACTCAAAAAAATGTCTTCTCCACCGTCTTCACCGGAAAGAAGCCAATCATCTAATGATGATTGGATGTATAGTTCTGAACCGATGCCTCGCTACGGGTCAGAATCTGAGCTTGATACAGACGACCCGTTCTGGGACTTCATTGGTGAACCAAAACACAAACATGAAGAGGAAGAAAGCGAAGATGAGACTGTCGCTGAAGAGAAGGAAGAGACGGAAAGCGATACAGAAGACGAAAGCATGACTCTTGACGACGAATCTGATTACGATGGTGATGACGAGGATTAGAAGTTTAAAAAATTGTATTTTATTTTTTTTAAATATATATAAATCAGTTTTCTAAGGTTAATTGTGTGAATTACATTTTTACTACTATGTCTTGGTTGAAATGCTGTACAATTGTTACAAACCTTCATTTTAAATATTTTACGCTAAACGAATATACTGCGACCATGGACGCAGTTAATAATTATATTACTTCACCCGTATAAATTTTTAAAATGATAGATTGCGACTTTGGTCGAGTTGCAGGACGCAGATTTAATAAATAAACTGCGACCTTGGTCGCATTTGCTGGTCTTTAGTCTTAATCAACAACAACACTGCTACCTTGGTCGCAGTTGCTAACCGTAGTCTTAATAAAATACAATGCGACCTTGGTCGCAGTTGCTGGTTTTTTGACTTAATAAAATACACTGCGACCTTGGTCGCAATCGCTGGTCTTTATTTTTAATCAACAACACTGCGGCCTTGGTCGCAGTTGCTGGCCGCAGTCTTAAAAAAATAATCTGCGACCTTGGTCGCAGCTGTTGGTCTTTAGTCTTAATCAACAACACACTGCGACGAGGTGACACGTCACCGCAGAAGTTTGTTAGTCGCAGTCTTTGGTCGCACTGTCGACCCTGATCGCAGTTGTTTCTGTTTGCAATGTAGTCTTATGCGACCTTGGTCGCAGTGTCGTCTCTGGTCCAAGTTGTTTTGTTTGCAATGCATGACTGCGACCAACGTCGTAGTTTATTAAAAAACAAATATGATTTTTATTTATGTCCAGGCATTTATCTCCAGGCATGTGAAAATGATACAAAACGCTTTCTTATACAATAAGATTGAGTGTTACAATACAGCAGTACAAAGAAGACTAAACATCAAAAGACGCTATCTTATACAATAAGATTGAGTGTTACAATACAGCAATACAAAGAAGACTAAACATCAAAGACGCTCTCTTATACAATAAGATTGAGTGTTACAATACAGCAGTACAAAGAAGACTAAACATCAAAAGACGCTCTCTTATACAATAAGATTGAGTGTTACAATACAGCAGTACAAAGAAGACTAAATATCAAAAAGAGCCCTTGTTGACTAAGAGCAGTGGTGTTATTGAGGTCTGGTGGCAGCAGAATCTCCGATTCCACCTGACCCTCCAAAAGTGGCGGGATACAATCCTTCGTTTATGAACATCTCTTCCACCAGAAGGTTATCCAGTGAGCATGGAGTTTCCTCGATGTCACTTCTGGGTAAGAGAGGAGGTTTTGAGACCTCACAGGGTATGCTACCCACCACTATATCCACCACATCCCCCGCCGCCATACCCACTCTGACCATCCCTTGCCAGCAAGCTTGACTGGTGCATCAAGTCCGAGGAGATCTTGGAGAGGGTTAAGTCCTCGCCAGGGATCATGACTTCTTCCCTTGTGGACGACGAGGACCATGACTTCTTCCCTTGTGGACGATGAGGTCTATGACTTCTTCCCTTGTGGACGAACATCGATCAAGTTCGTCCATAGGGTCATCTTCATCCATGGAGTCAGGCCCCTGTTAGAGACTCTGAAGAAGGCGGAAATTCTCAGAGCAATTGCTCTCGAAAATAAAACAGTCTAATTATGGGCTGTTAAAGGGAGAGGGTGAGCCCTATTTATAGGCAGCCCATAATAACCATAATTAATGGTTCATTAATCAGAACCGTCGGCTTTAATGGTCTCCAACCGCAAGCGCCGGTTTGGCATTAAAAGACATTAACGCCTAAACCCAATGAAGAGCAGACGCGTAGACAACGTAGACTTGACGTTTAAAGATCTCATAAAAATCTTTATGACATGCCGCGTCTCTCAGAGTGACTCCAAGTCGCGTCCCCTCAGCAAACTTTTCATTTTTCATTTAGATTCAAAAAATGACTTAATCAAAAACCAACACTTAATAAAACAACACTGCGACCTTGGGCGCTATGCATGTTAATATAAAGGAAACACTTACTTAACGTACTGCGACTTAAGTCGCAGTCCATGTAATGCAACCCTAGATTGCAGTTGCTGGCCATCTTTATCAATAACAACACTGCGACCTTGGTCGCAATTAACCATGTACACTGCGACCAAAGTCTCTGACTAAGGTCGCAGTTTAAATGTACACAGCGACCAAAGTCTCTGACTAAGGTCGCAGTTTAAATTAAACTATAAAGTAGAATTTTATCGCAGGCTGAAAAAATTGATCTGAAAAGATTTTTATATTTTGAGAAAAATTTTATCGCAGGCTGAAAAGTAGAAACTAGATCTTTCATAAAAGAGGTAAGGAAATAGGGCGAAAAGTAATTTATATATAATAACCGAAATCCTATAAAGAGCGGCAAAAAGGGGGGGAAAAATAATAATAAACAATAAGGAAAGTTATCGAAAAGGGGGTATTTGGTAATTTAAGTTCTTCCTAAAAGCGGGCCGCAAGTTAGTGGGGTGACAAAATTGAGCCACGTCACCGCAGGCTGAGAGAGTTCTCTCAGCCGCAGGCTGATATACATTTTTCTCATATATATATATATATATATATATATATATATATATATATATATATAGCATTTTTTGCATCCAGTTTTGTAAAAAAACATGTTTTAAACATGATTTACTTACTATACAATTTTTTAATGTTTATAAATTTATTAACTTTTGATTTTTTTTAACTTAAACCTGCAATTAGGACTAATTTTTCCAATTCAATTATTATGTATCTTGTTTTGCTATATGTACCAACAACAATTGTAATACTCAAAAAGTTTGTGCCCTCAAATAAAGTAAGGCTTTAGGTACAAGCCAAATCATATAGGCTAAAAGACAAAAATCTTCTAGTATAGTACAATGCTATACGTTGCATGGTCATCCACTAATCCAAAGTGAAACCTGAATTGGAATTGTATTTCCTTAAGGCCTCAATGGCCTCACACACACACAAAAACACACAAGTAGGGATGATATTTCACTAGTAGGCTTGTACAAGAGTACGAGATAAGATCAAACTATGTGCTAGCGCTACGCTAATTCGTGTTGCATGGGCAGTGTATGGTTGTAAGCTTTGAGGTACAGTGTAAGCAATGTGCATTGTGGAGAGTGGGAGTGAGTAGTGGAGATGTCGAAAGCAAGGCTTGGCATCTTAGTATTGGTATCAATTGTAAAGTTTTTATGTCTAAATCGGCAATTTCAACCACAGTAGTTGTTTCATCTCGATCGTATCGACAATATTGGTATCTTCTTGGTCATATTAATTGTATCAGTAGTACCCATATATATTGTTGTTAGGAGATATTTCAGACCATGGTAAAAAAAAAATGGGATCAAATACCATGAAATTGGAGTTCAGATTTGATAAGGACATCGCTTCAGGATTTCAAGTTTACACCAGAAAGGCTCGCCGCACCTTATCATTATAGTTTGATTAGAGTATGTGGGCTCGAGTCAAATCGGGCTAATTATTTTAGTTGTTTTTATTTTAATTGGTTATTTTATTTAGTTATTTACTTATCTTTAGTCCCACATTAGTTGTAGGGAAATTCTTCCTCTTGATGTAGGCTTATATAAGACCAAGAATATTGTTGAAGTTTTCAATGATGAATGAAAATAAAATTTTCTTGCTGAAGCTTTGAAAATCCGTGTGCTGGGTGAGAAACTCTAGGGAGAGAATCCCAATTGTTTGGTTGCTTGGTGAGAAGCCCTGGGGAGATGATCTCAATTGTTTCGTTGTTGGGTGAGAAACTCTAGGGAGAGAAGCCCAATCATTTTGTACCCGATGGAACATGCTGAACTAAAAGGTCAAGTTGATGAATTGTTGAGAAGAGAGTTCATAAAAGAGAGTTTGAGCTCTTGCGCGGCCCCCGCACTGCTGATGCTAAAAAAAATGGATCATGACGAATGTGTGTGAATAACCGTACTATCAATAAGATAACAGTGAAATGCCATTTTTCAATTCCCATGTTGGTCAATAGAAGTCTGAAAAATCTTTTGAAGTATTTACTGTTTAGTGGGTAAAATTTACATACATTAGATCTTTTGTTATCTACTGCTGAGTTTGCTTACAATAGTTCTGTCAATAGAATCATAAAATGAGTCCATTTGAGATTGTGCATGATTATCGACCTAAGCAACTTATAGATCTGACTCCTATGGCACATCATACTAGAGTGTCTGAGTCAGCTGCACCATATGCATCACATATTCATGAACTGCATAAAAAGATTAGCACTTAAATTTAAAAAAATATTGCAAACTATAAAGCTCTGCAAATCTACACAAGAAGGCTTGAGAATTTAACGTAGGAGACAACATGATTCGGATTCGCCCGAAACGGTATACCTCTGGTACTATGAAGAAATTGCATGCATGTAGTGCATGATTTTTTTCAATTTTGAGAAAGAATAGTCCTAATGCATATATAATATATCTTTCATCTGATTATGGCATTTGTCCTTTTAATATTGAAGATCTAGCTGTTTAATAAGGTCCAAAATTTTCCCTTACTAATTCCTTGTTGAATGAGCCTTCCACATAGCCTATTTTTGAGGGACACTTTTTACCTCAACTTCTTCCAATACAATCAAACCATCTTGCAGAACAAATTTGATAAAAAATGATCAGATTGTTTATACCCGAGGTAATGGTTATCAAAGATTTTTAGTTCATTTGAAAGGACTATGGACTCTGAGAAAACTTGGATTAATCAAGATGATCTCCAACAGTTGGATCTTTATCGCATAAAGCACCATGAGACCTGAGGAGGTCTACACTCGATAGGATCGAGTTCTCCCCAAGCCCGGAAGAATGATGGGGATATCGCTCTAGGATTTCGAGTCTACATCAGGAGGCATCGCCACACCTTATTATTGTGGTTCGATTAGAGCGTGTGAGCTCAAGTCAGATAGGACTAGTTATGTTTATTTGCTTTTATTTTTGTTTGTTGTTTTATTTAGTTATTTGCTTATATTTAGTCTCACTTTGATTATGGTGAGATTCTTTCTCTTGATGTAGGTTTATATAAAGTTAAGACTATTGTTGAAGTTTTCAATGATGAATAAAAATAAAATTTGCTTGTTGAAGGTTTGAGAGCCAATGTGCTGGGTGAGAAGCCATAGAGAGAAAATCCCAATTGTTTCGCTGCTAGATGAGAAGCCCTAGAGAGAGGACCCCATTATTCCAAACCCCATCAGGGTTATCCTTGAGGTCCAAAAGATTTAATACTTATACAATGAGATTGTCCTTGTTACAAGGCTAAGATCAAATATAACTACATAACAATGTAACTAGATAACAAAAGAATTTCAACAAGCAATCTCTTGTCCCCTCTATCTTCTTGTTGCCTAATAGAAAGCTCTACGCATCCAAGATGTTTCTCATTTTCATTGCTTGTGGTTAGAACTCAAACCTTCTATAATAGTATTTTCGTCTTGAGCCTGCTTAATTTTCAGAGAGGTCATAAAGAGGAGCACTCAAGGATCTTTGGAATCTATCATCCTTAGTTATCTTGTCAGACACTTTGGAATGTTTAAATGCAATGGGCATTCCATGTTTTATTCTTCATTTCTTTGTTTAAATTGTCTTTCAGATATTGTTCATGTACTCTCTTAATGCAGTCTGTACAAATATATTAGTATATTGTGCTTTCTATGTCCAGTACTGTTTATTATGAGGCTAAAAGTTGTAATAAGATTCTTATTTGTTGCCTTGAAGGCTGAAATTATTACAAGAATTGAGTGAAGGATTGCTGCCTGCCTTCCTCCCAGAAGGTAACTTCCTGCCCTTTTCAACCATCACACACGCACGCACAAGAAACGGGTTCTGAGAAGCTCTTTTTTAACTGGAAAACGGTGAGTCCATCCAACTCCTGGGCTATCAGACTGGTCAAAAGTATGAGCCACATTTCGATTTTTTTTCAAGACAAAGTTAATCTAGCACTTGGGGGTCATTGAATTGCTACAGTACTTATGTACCTCTCAAATGTTGAGAAGGGCGGGGAACTGTTTTTCCAGACGCGGAGGTATTTATTTGATGTCTCTTATTTTCTGAGATTCCCTTTGCTGATATTCGCATATTTGAGATTCTTTTTAGTTAATAACATGATTTCTCAGGGGACATTTATGCAGCAGAAAAATGAATCTTGGTCGGACTGTGCACAAAAGGGACATGCAGGTAAAAGTTGATGTTGCAGTTGAAAATGAGATTGCAAACTCTGTTTCCTAAAAAGATGTCGTGGGACAAAATTAAATATAGTTAAATTTATGAGTGTTTCATTCCCCCCCCCCCCCCCCCCCCCCCCCCCCCCCCCAACACAAACAACCTCTCTGTCTCTCTCTGTGTGTGTGTGTGTGTGTGTGTGTGTGTGATGAAACACCAAATTAGTTCTCCAATGTAAATCTGTAAAACATGAAAGTATGATACAGTAAAAAGGTTCAATAACAAACTACCAAAGCAACATAAAATGGCCACTCAAAAATTGAACTTGTGAAGAAAAAAAAATATTATTGAAGTTAGTTAGAATTATGTCGTATGGCAAAGCAGAGTCAGAGAGACAGCCACATTCCCATCTTTTGTCTCTCTCTCTCTTTTATTTTCTTTCTTGCTTGCTTCTTCTTCTTTTTCCTCAGTGAATGAATGACTGAGCTGGGTATTCTCCCGCCCCTTCCCCATCGGGAGAAATTCTTCTGAATACATTAACAGTCACTTTATCTTCATATTCATCTCTATATTCACTTGTTTTTCACATGCTTTAAGAACATCAAAAGCATATTTAGTAGCAAATTATGTGAACTTTAAGCATCAAACTAGAAGGTAACAGTATTGCTGCTACTCTTGCTAACAGGGGAACACCTATCTACATCAAGGGGGAAAAAAAATGTTCTAAAAACATGTTAAATGCATTGTTGCGAGTGTTTATAATCTTATGTATTCTAAATGGAGTCTGGTGTTAGAGACACTGAAGCATTTCCTCTCTGATACTCCACCTTTAGTGTAGTTTGTCTAAGCTATGCTTGGAACAACCATATCATTTCCTGAAGCTAAACTTGTTGCTACACTGCTTGCAGTGAAACCTGAATAAGGCGATGCTTTACTATTCTTTAGTCTTCATATTGATGCCACACCGGATCCAGCAAGCTGGCATGGAAGCTGCCCGGTCATGGAGGGTAAAAAGTGGTCTGCAACGAAGTGGTGCAACAAAGGGGCTGTTTGGATGCCCGAAGTAGGTGAAAGTGTGGAAGTGGGAAGCAAGATTTTTTTTTCTTTTTGGAAAATGAGAATTTGTGTTTCTTTTCTGGTGTTTAGATGGTAGCTGGGAAGTGTAATTGAAAAGGTGTAATGTCTTTTTCGGTATTTGATTGGTAATGTGGAAGTGGAAAGGTTGATCATAAAGTTGACCGTAAAATAATATTAAAATAAAAATTAATTATGAAAATAAAAATTTAGGCCGTAATTAGAATGCAAGTACAATATTAACTATTTTGAGCAACAATTTATTACAACTGAGATATACATGACCACAAAATGAATTGTATCATCTTGAAAGTGAGGAAATGGTTGTATAAAAGGAAAAGAGAGAAAGAAAATGGGTTTTTCTATTTTCCTTTATCGGTGTTTGGATGGACAGCGAAACTGAGAAATGACACTTCCCACTATCTCACTTCCGCCCACTTCCTTGAATCCAATCAGCCCCGAAGTGGATTCACGTTAGGCCCTTTGAGAAACGAGCCAAAAAACACACAAGTGGAGAATGTGCTGATGAGAATTGGCTATGCGCATAATGGGCAGTTGCAGGGGAGTGCACAGAGAACCCTCTTTATATGGTAGGCTCCTAGGGCTCTCCAGGGTTCTGCCAGAGTTGCAGGGCGTGTCTCATAGTCAACAAATTTTGGTTTATATTGTAAAGTCCAGAGTTAAATTCAATTTTTTTTAAAAAAAAAAATCCTCGCTCTATACATGACGTTGAAATCTTGATCAAATCTCTTTTTCATTTTCTCCAAAGTGCTTGAGTATGGTTTCTTAGCGAATACAGTTCTCTAAATATGTTGGAAGTCTACCTTGAATTTCGAGTTGCTGATCACGGCGCCGATACCTCAAGTACCCAAGCTTAGTAGACAAATATGTGCTGCTAATCAGCAAAATTATTATACCTAGATTAAGATGAAACCATGGGGTACGGCAGCATTATGAGTTGAAGGTACAGTTACTGAACTCAGTGCACATTGCAATATTGAAACCTGCAGCACACTTGAACTGCAATCTCAATGATAGGAATATTTTTAACCATCACTTTTAGCATAAAAGTTGCTTTTTATTCCCTTAAGCCAACTAATGTAGCCTTTAGAATATGTTGTTTTATTTTATATGTTATTGCTGCATCAATTGCTTTTCTACACATCTCACAACAAGAATCAGTTCTCTGGCCTGTAAACATCACAAACCAATAAAACCAAGTAACAAGCAAACAGACAACATAATCTACATTTTATCACAGAAAAGACGGTGAGAATTAGGACATTGTAGCTTTATTCCATGATGATCATTGTTACACCTTGCTGATATTCCAAATTCTAGATATACACAAATCTTCTGAGTGCATTACATTAACTATTACCTTCATGTAAACAAAATTTCCAAGCTTTTTTGCCCTTCAAGCTACAACTGAAAACAGATTTGAACTGCAGTCTTCAGCACATTAGAACTATTACAAGATCCAGGCCATGAACCCCCACCACAAAGAAATCATCCAAAACTCTGAAACAAACAAAGGACCAACTTACACTACATCAGCACAAGTTATTCTGTCAGTGTTAAAGAAAGAAAATCTCTTGTAAATGTTCTTACCAAAGGATAATGGCTCGATACTAGCCCCATCGTTCCACTTAGCATAGAAGCAATTTGTCGTCGTGTTGACACCATTAACACAGTTGCAGGTAAAGGAGTTGGACTGGCCGGTGTACCCACAAGCTCCATTGCTCTTCTCACAATCAGCACATGCGCTAGGATACTCATCATCGACACTGAACCGATACTTCAGAGCAATCCCAAACTTCCACCCAGAAGGATTAGTCTCTGCGCCATCAAAGCTATAAATCCCTGAATAGGAACTGCACTGCAACTTCTTGAGATCCATCTCAAAGGACGGACCAAGACTAACAGGGCTATAGATGCAACAAGTCGATAAAGGGACATTTAGCTGGCTTATGGCAGGGCAAGTGTAGAGAAGGCTGCATACAGGGGCATTACTAGTGTCGCGCATGTTGGTAGAATTGGTTGAGTATAGAGGGGAGGCTGATGAGGTCGAGCAGTCAAGCAGGGCGAAGATATCACCGTCTACAAAGGCGAAAGGCGCATCCCAATCGAGGGCGAAGCCAGTGGAGGGATTGGTGATGGAGCAAGTGGACATGCAAGGGTCTTGGATGTAGAGGATTTGGTTGGTGTAGTCGATGGATTGGACCGGGTATGAGCCCGTGTGTGTTGTGAAGATGAGGGTGTGGTTTTCGCCGCATGTCACGTGGCGTTGGAAGGCCGGGCTGCCGCAGCCAGGGCCGGTGCCGAAGGGGTAGTGGATCGGGGACGCGCCGCAGGAGCTCTTGCATGATTGGGAGCTTGAATGAGTTGAGAGGAGGAAGAAAGAGAGGAGAAGAAGAATGAGATGGTTGCACTTCATCTTGGATGCGAGTGAGGGTGAGAGAGAGAGAGAGAAGTGGGATATTATTAGTATGGCATGTGAGAGCTTGGGCTTTGAGATTTGTGCTTGATGCTGTTGACAATATTGTTTGATTGAATGTGTAGTTTGGTGCAGCATTAGGGAGTTTAATATATACAGGAGGATGGTATGTGTTGCAGATGTGGTTAACAGTTAGGAAAATATATGATTGTGGTCAGATCATGATGGCCTTCTATATATTTTCCAAATGAATGGAGACTGTGATGTGGAGAACTGCTCCAAATTTGTGATTTAGAGGTAATTAGTGTGGCTTAGGGGCTCCATTAAGATTATGATTTCTAAGATGAATGGGTACCAATCAGACATTAGTCAGAGGAGTTTGCTAATGAGTGTTACATATTGCATGAATTCTGGAAATTTGAGAATTTCCTCTCTCTTTTTTTTAAGCGAGACGGTTGGCTAAAATAAATCCCCGCGTTTCATGGGCGTGTTGGATGTAAGGAATCCGAGTGAAGTGAGGAAGTGGGGAAGTATAATTGCTCATTTCCTATCTATCCAAACACCGGAAAAGGAAAATAAGAAAACCCCCTTTTCCCTTTTTCATCTCTCTTTTACACAACCATTTTCTCACTTTCAGAGTGCTACAGTTAATTTTGTGGTCATATAAATCTCATTTATAATAAGTTATAGCATAAAACAGTTAATTTTTTGTCATGTAAATCTCACTTGCATTCTAATTACAATCTATTTTTTATTTTTCTTAATTAATTTTTATTTTAATATTATTTTGCGGTCAACTTTGTGGTCAACTTTTCCATTTTCACTTTTCATTACCATCCAAACACCGGAAACGACAAAACATTTTTCAAACCACACTTCCCAACAACCATCCAAACACCAGAAAACTTACTACTCATTTCCCTTTTTCCTAAGGAAATAAATCTTACTTCCTACTTCCTCACTTCACACCATTCCTTAAATCCAAACAAACCTAGTGATATTCATGTTATTTTTCCTTATAATTTCTCTGAGCTAGAGGTGCAAACAAGTTCAGATCAGGTTCATGTAATACCCAAGCACAAGAATCATAAAGGAAATGAGATTTGGACTGAGGTTTGAATTGAAATATCTTCATTCTCATTGGATTCATATTGCACTTGGATCTTAAATAGATTTGTTTAACTACCAATCGAAAATTTCTTTTCACAATGGTTGTTAATAGTGTACGTTCATATTAACGTTTGTGTATTTCTTCTGTGAATTTTACTTTAAAAATATGTCATAGTAAGTTCATTATTCTATAGTGACTATATCTTTTGGGTTTGTTCTTGAGTTTTGGATTCGTTAGGGTTTATATCCAAACCCCTTAATACATCCTGATAAGGTTTTCAGGCTCAATCTTGATACCCTAACTCTCAATAGTGCGTAAACGGGCAGATCGGGTTATCAGATTCTTTGAATACAGTTACAGTCTTTTCATTTGCTTCTCTCTGTGTGTGTTCTCTTTTGTGATCTTCGAGACTTTTCACTAGTATTACTCAAATTCTAATATGGAAACTTAATCTTGTCAGTACTTTGGCTGACTGTGATGTATAGAAAACTGTAATTTGTGTACTAAAAAAGAGTTTGTGCAACTTGTAGTAATAATATAAAAAAAAAAAATTACAATAAAAGAGGCGATAATAAGTCTCTGTTTCAAAAACTTCGCTTTGGGGATAATGTGCAAATTAATCCCGATGAATCCATTAGAAATGAAAAGGCACGGATGTTTTAAATAACATTGAGAATGGTTTTATATGCTTTGATGAAGCTAGAATGGTGAGATTTTCTGATGCTCATTGAAGGGGTTGTTTGGATAAATAAAAATTTCTCTGCAATTGTCAAATACTTAGCGCAGCCTGCCTCATTGCGCCTTGAGAATGTAGTAGGCGTGCTGTCTATACTCTTAAGTGGGCTAAAATTCACAAAAATATCATGAACTTTCAGTGTTTTCATCAGTATTTTTCAAGAAAACATCATGAATTTTTAAATTACACTTCTCCATAAATTTTTGAGAAAATACCTTCCATCAGCCCCACGTTAATAACGAGCACGTAAAAGACATTTGATCTTTTAATGTCTAAAATACACTTTATTTTTCCACACAAATTTCTTCAAAAAAAAAGGCACAACCCCCTCGCCTCCGCCCTCCACCTCCCCCGCTTTTTTCGCTACCTCCCCTAATTGTCATCGCTTCTAACCTCTCTGCCTCCACCTCCCCATCTCAACCCCCCCCCCCCCTCCCTCATTCCCTCCGCCTCCCCAGCCGCCCTGCTTCCCCCCTCCCTCCACCTCTCCAAGTCACCCCCTCCCCTACGCCTCACCCAGCCCCCAGCACCACCCCCCACCCCCCCCCCGCCAACACACACACACAAAAAAAAACCCACCCCCCACCACCACCACCACCTCCATTGTTCCCGCCCACCACCTCCAGTCTTGTCTCCCTCCCCTGTCCCCGCCATCTCTCTCAGTTTTGTATGTTGTTGATGAAGGAATTGATCTTTTTCTTTCTGCACTTAATAGATGTGTGGTATTATATTGACACTTTTAAAATTTGTAATATTTGCTTGCAATTTTTTAAGTTTGTAATTTTTTTTCTTGAAAAATACTGAAAATTCCTTGTATTTTTAAGAATTTTAGCCCTCTTACCTAGCTTATCCAATTCTACAAAGGCCTGGCCCAGGCCTAGCTCAGGCCATACATTCAATTTCTCGTATATATTTTTAAGGTGTGATTAAAGGCAAACCTACAGAGTTTTGGTTCAATCAGTGCATTACAATATATCATTACCCTATTTTAGATACTATCCAGCTAAAATACCGAAAAGTACCATGAACATTCCTTCGATTTAAAAAATATATATCATGAACTTTCCTTTGATTTTCTAAGTAACTATCACCGTCAACAGTCACGTGCATATCATGTGATCATTTGGTGATTATTATACCCTTAATTTTGAAATAAAAATTTTTAAAAACAGAAAAAAGTTCATGATAGTTTTCTGTCCAGCTAAGCTGGTTGCTGGTATAAAACAGGCTTGTGCCCAGTGTACTAATCACATGGATCTCTCTCATCAAAAGACTGGTCCATCGTCCATGGACCATAATAGTGACAGTAGTGATGACAATGGAAGTTAGATTGCCTTAGAAATTGAGTAAAGAGTTATGGTTGAAATTTAAAGCCCTAAAAGTTTTGAGATGGGACAGCCCAAAACGAATTCTAGGACCTACTCAGTTTTGTCGAATAGAACAATTTTTCTATGGCTTGGCAATCAAGCAACTTGTTATGTACGTGACAATTCTCACATATTTAAAAGATATTTCTTCCTCACTAACTAATATTTGAAAATTAGACCCGTAATTTATTTTCTTTATGAGGTAAAGTTGATTTAAACCTTAATGTTTTAAGAATTATGCTCTTGAAATCTAAAGTCAACCGTTAAGATGCTCATATTAATAAATAGGGTTTTTTCCTTGTATGTATACCCCTTAAGTCTATCCTAATTTCAGATTTACCCCACTAATCGTCATATTTGCCTACATGTCATCCAAGTCGATCACATTTGACAAAAATACCCCGACCGTCAGCTGCTGTTAATTTTAACAATAGTTCCCCTTTTCTCCCCGCCGCCTCCCCCTCTCCCCTCGTCTCTCTCCCTAGTAGGTCGGTGGAGGCTGAGAAGCCCACGTACATTCGATCTGAAGAATTGGGGACAGATCGAGGGGAAACGAGATGATTGGGATGCTGGGTTTCGTTGAAGAGGGGGGAAATAGTGATATTGATGAGCTTTTGATCGCCGTCGTAGTTGACCTAGGCTTGGATCGCATTGCCACTCTTGAGACTGAGGATGTTTTCAGTTCCGTCATCGTCGAAGTAGGCGGCTATAGCGGACTTGTTGAAATCGAGATTGTTGATGTCGACAGGGTTATCGTCGAAATCGAAGCACTCGAAGTCCCGGAAGGTGTCGAATTCGACGACGAAGACGAGGCCGGTGAAGTCGTTGACGTCGCTGGCGTTGAGGATGCCGAGGTATTGGCTGGGCTGGGCCCCACGGAGGAGGGCGTCGGGGAGATGATGAAGGCGATGTCGTGGCCCCGAGCTTCAGGTACTCAGGGATGATGGTGAAAGCGAAGGCGGTGGAAAAGGAGAAGGCCGGAGTTAGAGTTAGCGGAGTCCTTGAAGTGTAAGAGAGTTGGGTAGAAGGCATGGCCGGTCAAATTGTTGACGGCGAGGACGAGGGAATGAAATGAGGAGAGTTCGACGGCGGGATCAAGCTGGAGAGGACGGAGCGCCGGAGCAGAATGAACGTGTAAGGATATTTAAAGGGATTTCATAGTTTTTTTTTTCCAAAAATGCTGAGAATATTTATTTTTAATTCTCGTTAACTGATATTGACAAATATTTTAAAAATATGAAAGAATTTGAGAGGTATAGAGGCAAATATGATGAAATTAGGATAGATTTAAGAGGTATATGAGGGAAAAAAAAAAAAAAAACTTAACATTTTTACAGAAAGACGCCTGTCGTAATCGGAGGGTCATAGCAAATGAATTGCTTAGAAATAAGAGCACGAGCATAAGTTAAGTCTAAATAATTGACTCAAACGAAAAAAAGTGACAGTTTTTTCAAACGTTTTTTTATTTTCACGGATCAATTATCTCCAAAATTTGATCCATATTGCTTGTCTAGTGACTCTCTCTAATCTCCATCAAATTGACAAATCGACCATGGGCTTAAATATTGCTTAAAGGCCTTCAGAGTCTGATTTCTGTTCAAATGGGCTTACAGATTCTCTAACATCTGTTCAAGTGGGCTGATGAATTTCTACCGACCAGCTAATGCACAAGAATTCCTAAAAGCCCAATGTAACTCCTTTTTTCGTTTTTTTAAGCCCAATTTGCCTACAGATCAGCATATTAGCCCTTATATTTTCCATTTTGACCGGCCCATATATACCATGACGCAATAATATGTAAATTGGATTGCAGAAAAAATTACAAATTTAGTTTTTATGAAAATCAAACACTATTTTTCATAGCATATATCTAAGCGGACAAAATGAGAATAAAACAAAAACTTGTCTCAAAAGGATATAATTTATCTTTGATTCTTTTTTTTCTCCCTTTTACTGATAATAAATTGTTTTGGGACTTGCTCTCTAAAATGATATACTTGATACATCAGAGATTTTCATTCCAAATTAACTATCCAAATGTATTCATGATGCACTTCCAACTAATTGCGATGCAACCAATCAAAGGAAGAAGTCATCACTTTGTGGAGCTCTCTAGTCTTCATTAGATCCTTGATCCTTGTCTATTTTCTAATAGTCGGATCGAATGTGTTAAATTAGTTTCCATTAAAATAAAAAATATTAAAAGGAAAAAAAAACAGGGAAAGTAAACATAACTCTAGTTTACAGGGACCATGCGGATCACAATAATGTGCATGTGTAATCAAAGAATTTTATTCTACTAAGTTATGATAAAAGACTTAACATTGAGTTGTCAACCTTTTAACCAAGCCATCTTAGATTTTTTTTTTCCTTTTTTAAGAAAAACATGTACCCTAGACGTACTAGAATCTAAAACTCCTTACAACTCATTATGAGTCTATTACCTTTTTACTAGTAAGTCGTACCTCATGGATTAATCTAGACAAAACTTTCACAAACTAAACTTCCTGTTGAACAAAAAAGACATGCCTTGTTGTATGAAATAAGAATAAAATGTGAGGAAAAGTTGGAAAATGATTCTCTTTTTTCTTTAGTAAACTTGCATCTACATGCCACTCTTGACTCTTATGTGAGTCTAAGGGTATGTTTGTTTCAGAGAAATGGAAAGTACTCATTTTCTCTTAAATTGTGGGCTCCAAGTTGTTTTCTCTAGGTTGTGTGGTTGGTTGGTTGGTCAAATTTGAGAGGGGTGAAAAATATTTTTTGGGCGATAATTTTTTCTCTCAAATTTGAGAGGAAAACATGAAAAAACTGACAGTCTCTCTCATTTTGCAGGTCCCATATAAATTGTGCATCTAACTTGTGGGCATGCTTGTTTGAAAATTAGTTGATTTGGCAAATTGGGCCCACAAAACGTTGTTGCTAAGGGTAAGCATTGGTCGGTTTGATTCGGTTTATGCTAATTTTTGTAAAATCGAACCTAACTGACTTAAAAATCGAACGGAACCCACTCGGTTCGATTATTCGTTTTTTTCGGTTAGGCCTATATATTTTCACCATTTCATATTTTTAATCACCATTATATTATCATCATCTAATATCCTAATCTCAAATGTCCAATACCCAAATTAGAAATAAGAAAGGCCCTAAACTCAATGTGAATTGAAAGTTTCATGTTCTAAAATTTTTACACTGTATTTGGGCTCTTATTGTCAATACTCACATAATTATTAATAATTTCTAATGAAAAGAATGCAAAAGAAAGAACTATACTAATATATAAATATTATTCTCAATTATGATGGTGTACTTAACATAGCTTTTACATGTTCAACATAAAAAAAAATGGTATTGTTAGAAGCAACGAGATAAGATTCTACCAGTTTTTGTTATGAACTACATGATTCATTAAACTGAATCTAGGTGGAGTGACATATAGGGGTAAGGGATTCAGTTCGGTTCGGTTGGGTGCGAGTTTCGGAACCCAAAATCGAAATCCGACCGAACTAGAGCGGTTCGGTTCGGATTCGGGTTTGAGTTTCAGTCGGTTATTTCGGTTATACCCAAAACTCTTCTCACCCCTAATTGTTGCTATCAGTTGGGCCATCCTCAAGGATTTCTGATTTTGTCAGAAATTCAAATTGGGCTTTCAAAGCCAAACATACCCTAAGAGTAAAGTTCTCCTCATCCTAACTAGGCATTGTAGCCATTGGGGCTAGCCTAATACCTTCTGCCTCTAATTTTAAACAACTCAAATGACTCAACTAACTTAAACTGATTGGAATGAAGTTGCTAAAAAGACTTATTGTAAATTAAATGGAACTGAATCTCGCTTATTTATTTGGCCTGACTTGTCACATAGTCAAATCCAATAGAACATCAGAGATGGTCATTATATATCGAATTAGATTACCTTGTACAATTTCAATCCATTCTTTTTGCCACTGTGGTGGTGATTTTCGCCACAAGTGAATTGGACGGTCGATCCTCACCACAAAACGAAAAGACGTGAGATTGGGTAATGCACATAAATAAAACAAAATATAAAAAGAGACACAAGATTTTACTTGAAAACCCTTAATCGGGAAAATCACAGAGAGGAGAAGGAGCTTCATTATAATTCTCAGGTTATAAGGATTATAGGAATCTGAAAGATCAGTGTTGGGTTTCAGAATCAAAATTGGGCTCCTTTAGTAAGGGGTTAAATCTTTTCTCAGGGCTTAAATCATTTTCTTCATTCAAGGACTAGGTTTGCTTATAGTCGATTGAGCTATGGGTATGGTGGCAGATGGTGTGGGCGAGATCTTCATAATTTCACGATTTGCACATGTCGACTTGTTGTAACGGCTGCGATCAGTGGCGCTGACTTATTGAGATTGCATGCAGGAAAATTCACCACAGTCCATAACTGCACACGTTGAGTGGCGTCACACGTTATGAACGTGGAGAAAAATTAGATGACGTGACTGTCGGTCGAGATTGAGGGTGAACTGTTGTTAGAGTTGCTTGGTTCGAAGCGGAAGCCTTCGAAATAGGGAAAACCTCAGAGCGGAGAGGACTTGGAGGAAGTCGGGATAGCATGAACTTTGGAGGAGAGCTCTGATGTACCTCGAAGAGTTGGAAGGTGAGAGACACGCGTCGTTATCTTGGACAATGTCAGAATTTGACCACTACAGATATCCCTCGCTCTTTCATTTGTCGGAGCCTGTGGACAGAAAGCCTAAAGAGCGAAATTGGTAGGAGATCTTTTAATGCCTTTGATGTTCATGGGAAGATGAGGATCTGGATCGTGATGCAGATCTTCAGAATTTAATTGCATATTATACAACTGGCTGCCAGCTGTCACATCAGTCAGCTAGATTTCTCTGAGGTTGAATCATGTGTCTCTTGAAATCCAGGAGACATGATGACTAGGAGATAGTGCTCATGCTTTAGCGGTGACGGTTGATCTTTTAGTGATCCGGTTAACCAAAATTCTTGGGTTGTGGATCGGCTTTTTGGGGATTAAAAATTTAAATTTGAGGCAGTTTGGCTTCTATTCCATCTATAAATAGAGGAAAACTCTTGGATGGAGACCACTTCTGCTATCTTCTCTGAGAGACTCTTGCTTTAAAATTTCTCATTTCTGTCTTGCTGGATCGTCGCGTCTTCTTCTTTCTTCTTCATCAGGTGGAGGAAGGAAAGGGAGAGGATAAAGGTGGAAGAATTGGCGGTCAGTGTCTCACCATATGGGAGCCTGATTGGTATGCTACTCTAGTTGTCGTGATAAAACCGTTACGATACACAGGTGTCGTGGCAGGGTGTCTGTGTCAAGGGGGACTGGTAGGAATCCGGCTCTGATCGGAGTTGATACTTGTCCTAGGTAGCTCTGAGTTTCTAGCGCGATTAACAACCGTCCAGTCATGTCTTGCAGACTTCAGTCTGCTCGGATGTCGGTGCCTCACACTTGGGGATTCCTTCTGTTGGCCCAATGGATCATCACTCTAATTTTGATGATGATTAACTCATATAGTTATATTACTAGTGATCTTGTGTTTATTAAGTTTCAGATATTCAATCAAGATCTTAATCGGTGTTTAGTTTCAATAAAAGATTTAAAGTCAAGTTTTGAAGGTAGCATGTGTTGATTCAAGAGCCCGCGCTTCAATATCGCATTAATTACTTGAGATGGAGTCAAACTCTTTGGATCGATTTTGGATAAAGTCAAGATGGAGATAAAGATTTTCAAGAGAAGATTTTCAAGAAGACTCGAGTCCTAATTTGTGAGTTTAAGATTTTTGTTTTAAATAAAATGTAAATAATAGATTAGTTATGGATTGCACAAGTTCATACACACACATACACAAAATTCATACATTGTCTTTTATGTTAAATAGTGTTGGTTTTTTGTTTAACCATTTTGGATTTACATATTCATGATTATATGGTTTATGTTTAAATAGAATGCATTTTTATAGTTTGCAATATGTGTTAGATTCTACCCACATATATTAGAGCTTCAATTGTTTTGAAACTTATTTCTATGAGTATTATGTTTTCGATTTATCATGTATACGTTTTTAAGTTTCGATTTATCAAGAATACATCTTTCGGTTTCATGAATAGATTTCATCAAAATAAGTTTACATGATTTATATGTGCATTAGATTTCATCCATATACATTATCACTTCTTATTATTTACATAACTTATTTTGATGAGTTTATATCATGTATTTAAGTTTTGTTTTTATCAAAACTTATTTTGAAGCTTGTTGTCAAAAACAAGTATATTTCATTTACTATGTGTATTGTATTCTATCAATACAAACTATGCTTCAAATATGTTTCAAATATCTTTTTTTTTATTTGTACAAGTTTTGAAAAAAATCAATTTTTCATTTCAAAGTATGAGTTTCGAAAAATACCGGTTTTGGTTTAAGCTTTAAATTTCTTTACCTCAAAAATAGTTCACATGTTTGTAATATGTGTTGGCTTTTTATCACACATATTTGTACTTCAAAGTATTTACATGAACTTATTTTTATGGAATTAATGGGATTTAATTGAATTTTTAAGAGTTTTACAAGTCCAGGTTTTTTATTTTTTAAAAAAACCTGTTTTTGGCTGCTTGCGGTAGACCGACCGGTCGACCGATCGTCAAGCGATCGAGTGACTGACGTGCACAATGTGCACAAGCTCATAGTGGTCTACCGGGTTGGTCGACCAACTGAGAGACACAGTTTGTCTGTTGGGTCACGGTCGACCGACCAGTCAACTGACAGAGCCTGGCTTGGGCGCGGTCGACCGGTAACCCCAACAGTCAGAAAATTGACCGTTGGCCGGTCGACGACAGGTCATCCTTGCTTATAACGACTAGTTTTTGACAGACTATAAGTATGGGTCTTTTGGCTAGGTTTTCAACAAGATTTTTACAAGTGTTTCAAGAGCCCTTTTATAGAGTTTCTTGACAAGTTTTTAGAACTTCATCTCCATATCAAAAGAGAGTTTTTCAAGAGTGTTTTTCTTGAGTTTATGAAAAAGATTTCTTGAGTTTTTCACTGCCAAATCTATCTTATTTTTTCACACAAGTTTGAGCCTTCCATTGCTATATCCATCCTCTAGAATCTTTGTTATGAGAGTATGTGTAGGTGATTAAGAGAAGTGATCACCAAGTGTTCCATCTTTTGTATTTGGAGGAATTGTAGAGGTGGCAGCCTCGGCAAGCTTGCGGGCTCGCGTGTGTTGTTTTTGAGGGGACAAGTGAGGAACTTGTGGGTCCAAGAGTTCTCGAGGGAGCTTATTGTAGGTGTTGCGGTACCGAGTGATCTTGCGGAATCGGTTATAATGGAAATCCTTCATAGTGGTGAAGACGGGGACGTAAAACAAGTGGCTGGAACCTCGAAACAAATTCTCCCGTGTTTGTGATTGCTCATCTCTCTCTTTTTACTCACTTGTGTTTATATATCTTGCATGCCCATACTGTTCACATTATTATATGTTTGATATTGCTAGTGCTTAATTGATATACATGCTTGGGATTGTTTAATACCTTACATGCTCTTATTCCTTACCTATTCTTTACATACTAGATATTGTGTTTGTGCTCACACAAGTACTGAACAAAGAGAGCTATAGTAGTACCTCAACTCTTAATTTAGAGGAATCTTGAAGAGAAGTTCAGAGCCCTTCACCGAGAATTCGGCTTCACTCTTTAGTTTACTTTGTGTATTAGTGTAATAATTTTAGTTTGCATAATAGTTTTTAAATCCGCATTGTTTTGTATTTGATTAGTACATCACCTATTCACCCCTCTCTAGGTGATCTACACCTTCTGTGCGGGGGTAATAGGGAGAGATGATGAGGTGTTTGCGTCGGGGCTTCGTCGATGGATCCTCTCTTCTAGAGTCAGGCCTCTTCTTCAAAGCACAGGGACGTGGTGTGATATCATTACTATCTTGTGTGTCTTGGAGATTCCATTCCTGTCAGACACCGCTGCCTTTCGTGTCTTCCCGGAGTCCGCCTGGAGAATGGGGCATTGCCGTTTTCTTGGAGGGCTTCTTGTTCTTGATGTTCTCCCTGAGATGTGTGGAGGAGGGTGGTTCTGGTCTAGCTTCCTTGAAGGCGTGTTTCAGGCGGAGATTAGAAGACCTTTCATCTGGAGGATCTCTAATTTTTGTGAATGAACCTTCTGAAGCTTCTTCTAGAGACCTAGACAATAGTGTGAGCAATGTGTTTATGCCTTCTTACTGTAACACCCCATCCTCAGAATACGTACACAGCTATGTGTCCTAATTTTTGGAGCATATTTTTTTATTTATTTATTTTCTGTTATTTAAATTCTTACTCATATAGCAGTACTACATGATTTGACCTTTTTGGTATCCAGATTTGACCGATTTCAATTTTAAATATTATTTTTAATATTCTAGATTTTTCATGATTTTCTGGAATTTTTCGAAATTAAATTGTAAATCTTCAACACCGGTGTCGACCAGTGTCGCTGACCGACTCTCGGATTTTTAATTCACAAATGGAGTTAAAAATCTAAAAACGTCTTCACATTATTTCTTAAAATAATGTTTTATATCTAAATGAATTTTTGAGAATTTTTAAAATTTATCAAAATTCCCCTGGATTTGGTGTCGGCCAGTATTACTGGTTGATTCCAGGAATTTTAGTCTACAATTGGAATCAAATTTCTGGATTCTGCTTTCATATTTCTTCTTAAAATTATATTTTCTTCTTTCAGGCATTTTCTGAGATTTTTCAGATTTTATCAAAATCCGGCCGACCTGGTGTAGACCGGTGTCAACGGTTGACTTCAGGATTTTTATCTTGAAAATGAGATTGAATTTCTGAAAACCGATTTCACAAAAAATCTTTGAATAATATTTATTATTTTTAAGAATTTTTGGGAAGCTTTTCAAGGCACTTCATTTTTCGGGCTTTTCCTGAGTTTCCGGTGTTCCCAGATACCGGAATTCTATCCGGATATTTTATTTTTTCTCTCTCCTTGCCTGACGCGAGATCCACCAAATTCGGGTTCAACATTTAATGCGGAGACTCTCTCCATCCGGCATTTAATGTTGTGTCATTCAAAAGAAATCAACCCAGAGCAAGTCATCCATGCTTTTTTGTCTTTTCTATCAACGCAACACTCGCGTTTTTCCTTTTGGACGCGAATCCCATTTCCGCGTCTGGCTCCCTTCTACCAGACGCGGATTTTATTGAGGGGGACGCAGCCCATTTGTTGGATGAAACGCATGTTTCATAAAGAGGAATGGCAATGTTATAATAATTTTCTCCCTTATATATATATTCACACTCCCATCTTCTCTCTCTTTCATTATTTTCCTTCCTTCTCCCTTTTCCAGCAAGCACAGCCAACGAAACAGCCCAAGCTCCCTTCTTGGCCGGCCATCACCACCCACCATCTCCACTGTAACGCCCCGATCCCAAGGATACGGAGACGTTATGGCGACGTACATACGCGAGGTGAAAACACGCTCACGCGTACGTTAAGCCTCAGTACAGTACATTACCTCCATATAGTCATGAGGTCCAGCATGAAATAAGTACAAGAAAACCCGCAGAAAGAGGTCAGCGATCATAATAGATATGAAAACAGGAATAAATTGTACCTTTCACGGGTCGGGTTCGGGTGTCAACGGGTCGGGTTTGGGTTAAACCCAAAACCCGAAACCCGTTGGTTTTCACCCAACAGAGCCAACAGCAGCAGCAGCGTGCGCTGCTGCTGCCGCCGCCCGGGCGCGCCCGCCGCCCGGCGCGGCCACTTGGACGGCGCCGATGCCCCGCCGGTGCCGGCGCTACTCTCCAGCGCCCCAGGCTGGGGCTCCACCGCGAAGGGGAGGAGAGGAAGAGGGCGGGGCTGGTGCCCCCACCGCCGCCCGGCGCGTGCCCTCTCCCGGCGCTGCCGGCCAGGCCTGGCCGGCCTCCGGCGCCGCCAGCCTGGTCTGCCGGTGGCCGGCGTGCCACCGGCCACTCCTGGCTGGAGATTCGCAGAGAGAGAGAGTGAGAGATAGGGAGAGAGGGAGAGAGAGAAAGGAAGAGAGAGAGAGGAGAGAAAGAGAGAGAGGGTTTAGTGTGGGAGAAAGAGAGAGAGGGTTTAGTGTGGGAGAGTGAGAGAGAGATTTTAAAAGGAGGGGGAAAACAGTAAGGTGGTGGGTTGATTGGCGGTGGCTTGGGGAAGAAGAAAAGGAGGAAAGAGAGAAGAAAAAGAAATAGAAAAATAAAACTTTAATATTATTTTAATAGGGTCCAAAATTGACTAGCTCCGAACAATGCCCAAAAATTGCAAAAAATAGAGAATATTATCCTGAGACGTAATATGAAGACGGTTTACAGAAACTCGATCCGGTTTGCAAATTAAAAATCCCGGAGTGTCTCGCCGATACGGGCGACACCGGTTTGACCGGATTTTCGATAAATTCAGAAAAATCCCCAAAAATATCCTAACGTAGATAATACGATTCTAAGATACCTGGAGAAAGCGAATTCTTAAAAGTCTACTCTGTTTGTGAAATAAAAATCGGTCGATACCGACTACGGAGATTTTCCAAATAATCCAGAAAATTTCCAGAAAATCCTGAAAAATCTCAAATATTAAAAAATAATTTTTGAAATTGAAATCAGCTCAATCGGACTACCACGGAGGTCAAATCATTTTTATACGTCGTATCGCGTACCGATACTGTGATACGTACACCGGGGAGCAGGGGTTACATTTCTCCCCACCTTACAAAAATTGTGTCCTCGCAATTTCCATTCAGGTGCGAGAACAATATTTCCAACCCCAAAGCTGAAAGGGTATGAGTCCACGACACTTCCGCTGCGCACTCTGCTATCTATAAGGAACTCGGGACGGAGAAGTATGGTAGTGAACGGATTCTAACGGATGGGAAGCAAGACGATGCAAGGACAATGAGAAGAAAATCGGATGTTCTGGTTGACAACTAGAAGGAAGGAATACAAATGAGTCAAGGAATGAATTGTCAAGGTCATGGTATTCTTGTACTCGTTGCTGGAATCCCCAAATTCAGATACAGATCAAAGAATCTGAACCTGATTGTACTGTTGGTAAGAGCCCAAGGATTGACCCAGGTGGTTACCCACACCAGCTGTGAACCTAGGCTCTGATACCACTATGTAACGCCCCGATCCCAAGGATACGGAGACGTTATGGCGACGTACATACGCGAGGTGAAAACACGCTCACGCGTACGTTAAGCCTCAGTACAGTACATTACCTCCATATAGTCATGAGGTCCAGCATGAAATAAGTACAAGAATACCTGCAGAAAGAGGTCAGCGATCATAACAGATATGAAAACAGGAATAAATATGATAACAGAAATAAAACACAAAGATACCTATGAAGTGTCTCGATGGGGAATCTCCTATGTGACTCCAAGGTACTCTCGGTACGCAGATCTCCAATCTGGGCACGCAAACCCAGGGTCGTCAGAAAGCGACCTAGTGAGCGGTAAAATGAAGGAGGCAGTAATATATACAATAGTAATACAAGCACAATAATACTATATAATACATAATATGGGACTGGTGATACCATATAATAAGGATATAATAAGCAGTAGAAATAGATAAACATGTCATCTTTTAATACCATCACTACCTAACCGGTTATCGTCTGGTCATGTCTATAGTCATCTAGGCGTATCCAGGTTATATGACTAATACTGTTGTCTAGTGATGACGTGATGGAAGTGAACATGTGATAGCAGTGAACATGCAGATGGGCATATGCTATCTAACCAGTATACGGTGTGGTGTATAGACAGTAATGATGTCTGCCAGGGATACAGAAAATAGAATATATGCACATATGCATGAATAGTATGCCACTACAGAAAATGTAACATGTACCAGGTAAAGGAACAAGTATACATGTAACATGATATCAGATAAATGATCAGGAACAGTAACAAGCACAATGATATAATAGTAAACATGTATCAGGCAAGGAACAGGAACAAGTAGTAAACATGTATCAGGCAAGTCATGTTATTTATACAATAGTAGCAATCATTACCACCTGGTATTTTAATCAATCTCTTCCAGTGTCCTATACCACTGGTAGTTCATACTGGAGCCCGCACTCCAGTCGAACCCATCCGGACATGGCCTACGGGTATCATTATCCAAACGAGAGAGTGACCAAATAACAAGTATTCCTGACGTCACTATTGTGTCTACTGTTTTATTATGTTAATTGGAAACCCATGGTCGAGGAGTTCTTATCGGGTAGGTGTATCCCGTGCATACCCGGGATCACGGCCTTAAACGGACCCCTGGCTGCTAAGACCAGGGCCCTCCGCTAAGAGGGGAGCACGAATCAAGTAACGGGAGCTCATGGAGCTAGTGGTAGGTAGCACTACCGTCCCCTGCAGTGGGACTAACAATATGGATCCAGTACATCACCCGATAAGATCTAATCAACCGTCAAGTCTCCCCCATACCCAAGTTATCATTATTATCTGATATGTCAAGTATACAATGTGACAAGAACAAATAACAGTACATGATACGGGTAACATGATAACTGGACCAGAGCTCTGTTGATAGTGTAGAACAATATAACGGGAATCGGGAACAATATAACGGGAATCATATAACGGGAAACGAGAACAGTAGATGTGGAATTCCACATATCGCATATCAACAGCTCTCATGTCCAGTAACGGGAATATCCATATCAGTAACAGGAAACAATCATATAACATGACTACGGTAACATGAAACAATAATACATGTAGCATGAACGGGGATCCATCAATCATATACCACAAATACAGTAACATGGAACAATAATACATGTAAGATGAACGGTGATCCATATGACAAGAGTATAGAAACCAGACATACATGTGTAACAATGATATGTGAACCTGAAATGTGTGTCGAGCATCCATGTAACGATGAGAATCATAATGCGAAATGCAGTACGCCATGCAGTGGGATATCCGTGTATCAGTGGATTATCTATGTGTGGTAATACGCCATGTAATATCTCTGTGCACGTGCATGTCATAAAAGTGATCAGTGCGTCCATGTAACGAGGATATCAATATAAATGACGGTATCCAGTGTCCCAGAATATCTGTATATTGGTAGGTCACAGACATGCAGTATTAGTGGTGTGAATCTCAGTATCTATGTAATGGTGTACATGAAATACCGATATTCAGTGTAACCGATACATGCACTACGGTATTTAGTGTACTAGTGGGTCGGTCAGGATGATAGTGGAGTATGCGTGTCTTCGTGTCCATGTAGCATTAGTGTGGAACCATACTAGTTATCCATGCAGTGTGCGGTGTCTAGTGATTCTTTAATTGATCATCTATCTTTATGTCTATATTTATAACACATGCCGTTTCTCGAGTTAAGTTACTAATTTAACATAAGTACGATTTCATAACTAAAGCAATCACTCACGACTTTAATAAACATGAATAAATAAATATAATTTAGAAAAGAAAAACACTTACAAACTGGTTACAGAACTGTAGCTCTCTTCTCCACGATCGCAACGGATCCAGAATTGCCCGAATCGGAGTCCGGATGCTCCCTATATCGCCCGAATACCCAAAACCAAGAGAAAAGGTTAGTTACGTAATAACAGAAATTATTCAGGGTCTATTTGTAATTTACAGGGGCCTAAAAGTAATTTAAAATATTACAGGGGCTAAAATAAAATTTTACCTTTAACGGGTCGGGTTCGGGTGTCAACGGGTCGGGTTTGGGTTAAACCCGAAACCCGTTGGGTTTTCACCCAACAGAGCCAACAGCAGCAGCAGCGTGCGCTGCTGCTGCCGCCGCCCGGGCGCGCCCGCCGCCCGGCGCGGCCACTTGGCCGGCGCCGATGCCCCGCCGGTGCCGGCGCTACTCCAGCGCCCCAGGCGGGGCTCCACCGCTGTAACGCCCCGATCCTGACGGATACGGAGACGTCACTGCGACGTATATACGTAGGTCGGAAAGTGCCCCCAAGTATATACGCTAAGCATTTAGTACAACAAAGATCAGAGTACACGACAAAGCGTGATGTCCATACATATGCCAACATAAAAGTACAAGTACAAGTCATCACAAAATATGATAAAATATTACACATTACATGTATCTTTTATCACAACTAAGTTCTAAAGCAAAAGATACAATATAAACACAAAATGCTCACGAGTAGGATGAAGATCCCGTGAGTCAAAAAGAGAGATCTGGCACAAGGACTGGAGCTAATCGGCCTGCTCACTAAAGAAAGCTCGATCCTCTGTGGATGGCTCCACTTCGATCCAAGCTTCAGAACCTGAACATACAAATCCAAGGGAGTCAGGACCTCCCAACAATGAACAGGCTACAGCCAAATGGCTAGGAGAACAAGAATATGAGAGTTAGAACAGTATAATGAATACCAATCAACAAGTAATGGAAGCATAAAGAGTAAAAGTCAGAATACAATAAATCCACAGTTAGAGTCTATTATTATTATTACTTGTCTCACTGTGATATCTAGCTATGTGACCCAGCGTCCCAGCGCACATAGATCCATATCCTAGTAAAGCAAGGTTGTTATTGGAAACCAGCGGTTGTATCGACGAACTATGTTTACAGTGGATCCCGTACATGCCCGGGATAACGGTCCAGGATTGTTCCGTTGCTTGGTGACGGAAGCCAGCCGCTAGGCTAACAGGAGGGACTTATGTATGCCCTTTATCATGATAGTATTCAGGAAGAGGGAGCAAGCACTCCCCTCGGTCCCCTGGTGGCCCACAGGTCAGACCGGAACATGAGTTGCACAACATTCCTAAAACCACTGTAAACACGAACACATATCGATATCCGCATGTTTTCCCCGACCCAATATAAGTTGGTCCATTTTATACAAAAGTCAAGTGTATCATGCTTGGTTCAAGTGATGGCATGATAAGTGGTGATATCCATTTATTAACAAGTTATGGAATGAGACTACACAATGATAAGTCATGAAGTGGAAATATATAATAATAAGTCATGGTGTAATATGAAGTAAGATCCATCAAGTAACATGTCATGAGGTATCAGTCATGAAGCACAAGTAACAATAATACATAGCACATGAACCAATGATAAGATCCAAATTCAGAAAAGAAATCAACTAAGACAAACAGTCAGGATTAGTCGACTAGGTGGAATGGTTAGTCGACTAATAGGGGTCTTAAGTCGACTAACAGTCAGGATTAGTCGACTAAAACTGGGTTCCAGAGAGTTGGATTCTGGTTTCAGGAAAAGTTAGTCGACTAGGTGGAAGGGTTAGTCGACTAACAATGATTATAAGTCGACCAACAGATACTTAAGTCGACTAAGTCTGTGATACAGAGAGTTGGGATTTATTTCAAGGAAAAGTTAGTCGACTAGGGTCAAGGATGTAGTCGACTAAGGGTCTCTAGTCGACTGGTAATTTGGTCTAGTCGACTAAAACTGTGTTCCAGAAAAGGTTACGTTTCAAAACAGAGGGTTAGTCGACTAATACCTAGGTCAAGTCGACTAATCGTCTAGAAACAGAATACAGAACAGATTTTCTGATGGTTGTGTTTGATGGTCAAAAAACATGATTTTGAAGATGTAAATATACAGGATATGAGAACACAAGTGTGCTAGGAAATTAGACAAGTCTTGGTGAGTAAAAATACTCACTAGGATTGGTTAATCGAAGCTTTACGAGTTCCGAGAAGATCGTAGTCGACGATATCACCAACTTGATCCTTGGCGATATTGCGGACGATCCCAATCCAAAGAAGTGGTGGTTGCTTGAGATGGAGAAGATGACCTAGGTGATGTTTTGGAGTTAGGGTTTGAGTTGAGATGAAGGAGGATTCGGTGAGGGTGAAGGTTTCTCTTGGTGGAAGGAAGTAAAAAGGAAAAGAAGTGTAAAGGAAATGTTTAAATAGGTTTTTGATTTTGTAAAGGAGATGCAATTTATGTAGAAGAGAGGGGGCTTTGTGTAAATAGGGGAGGGGATGAGTGTCCCTCTTCTTGGCCACTTGGCCGGCCATGGGAGAGAGAGAGAGAGAGAGACATTAAATGAGGGGGTTGGTGGAAGTGAGTGGAGGTGAAATTTTGGGAAAAGATTGGAATTTTGGGAAAATAGAAAAACTTGTGGTTGTGGAGGAAGGAAGGAAGTTAAGAAAAAGGAAAAAGGAAAGGAAATTATAAATGAAAATATTTTCTCTTGGATTTAAAAATGAAAAGACAAATTCCCGGGTTTAAGTCGAGGATGCGGAAAACGTTTCGGAAAATACCGAAATCGTCCGAAATTCAAGTATCTCGGAACGACCCGAAAATTTTACCAAAAATCAAGAATAATATTTTAAGACTCATGGTGAAATTCGTTTGGAGAAATAATTTATAGTTTTAAAACTAAAAATCCCGGAATCAGTTATCTACCGACTCCGTTGGAATTTTCATAAATTCATAAAATTCTCAGAAAAAGTATTTAGATAGAAAATATGATTCTAAGAAATAAAGTCTAAAGGACCTTCTAGAAATTCCTAACTGTTTGTGAATTAAAAATCCGAGAATCGATCAGCGGCACTGGTCGACACCGGTTTTGAAAATATTTAATTAAATTCAGGAAAATTCCAGAAAATCATAGAAAATATATAATATTGGAAAATGATTTTTAAAACTGAAATCGGTCAAATACAGGAAGTAAATCGAAAAATACGATCGAAAAACTGAATACGCAACTAAGTACGTATTCCGGGAACGGGGTATTACAATCCATCCACCTTACAAAAATTCGTCCTCGAAATTTCATAAAGTGAAAGGTGACGGTAAAGAAGGATAACAGGAAGTGAAAGGCAGCAATAAAGAAGGATGAGAAGAAAGAGTTTACCAAATCAAGATGTGAAGAGTTGAGGGTAACGCTCACGGATAGCATCCTCTCGTTCCCACGTGGCCTCTCCTGGTGCATGTCTGTTCCAAGACACCAACACTAACGGTATGGCTTTGTTCTTCAATGTCTTGACACTTCTGTCCAAAATGGCTATCGGTTGCTCTTGGTATGACAAATCCGCTTATAGTTCCAGTTCGGAGTGATCCAGGATATGACTATCATCCTTCACATACTTCCTCAGCTGTGATACGTGGAATACATTGTGAACTCCGTCCAAAGATGGTGGTAACGCCAACCTGTAAGACACATCTCCCACTCGGTCCAAGATCTCGAATGGGCCGATATATCTCGGACTAAGCTTTCCACGAGTACCGAACCGGATTACTCCTTTTGTAGGTGATATCTTCAAAACACATGATCCCCTGTCTGGAATTCCAATGGCCTTCTCAGTGTGTCTGCCCAACTCTTCTGCCGACTCTGTGCTGCCCTGAGGTGATCTCTGATAATCCTGACTTTATCTGTTGTCTGAATCAGGATCTCTGGTCCCAAAAGTCTCCTCTCACCGACTTCATCCCAACAAATCGGTGACCTACACTTCCTACCATACAATGCTTCAAAAGGTGCCATCTTGATACTTGCCTGATAGCTGTTATTATAAGAAAATTCAGCCAAGTGAAGATGGTCTTCCCATGATCCCTGGAATTCAATCATGCAGGCCCGCAACATATCTTCAAGAATCTGGATAGTCCTTTCAGATTGTCCGTCTGTCTGAGGATGATATGAAGTACTGAATTTCAGACGAGTCCCTAGACTTTCTTGGAGGCTTTCCCAGAAATGAGATCTGAATCTGGTGTCTCTGTCTGATACAATACTAACTGGAACTCCATGCAGACGAACTATCTCCTTCATGTACTTGTCTGCCAGAACCTCTGTTGCCTGACCTACCCTGAATGGTATGAAGTGAGCTGATTTGGTGAGGCGATCAATGATTACCCACACAGCATTATTACCTTTAGGACTGCGAGGCAATGCCGTGACAAAATCCATGGTGATGTGCTCCCACTTCCACTCAGGTATCGGTAAAGGTTGTAGAAGTCCAGCTGTCCTCTGATGCTCTATCTTTATCTGCTGACAAACCAAGCACTTGGCAACATACTGGGCTATCTCCCTCTTCATAGCATTCCACCAAAACTGCTTCTTCAAGTCTTGATACATCTTGTTTCCCCCTGGGTGTATGGAATATGCTGAACTGTGTGCTTCTGCTAGAATCTTCTGTCGAACTTCTCCTAGGGGAACACAAATCCTGCTGCCAAAATATAATGCACCATCTGGATGAATACAGATATCAGTCCTCAATCCAGCCTCTACCTGAGCTCGGAATTGCTGCAATCTAGGATCTTCCTTGATCTCATCTATCAATGTTGACTGAATCTGCAAGGTCATGAACTGTCCTGCCTTATCAACTCCTTGTACCAACATTAAGTCCAATCTGATGATGTCTTGAATCAACTCCTTCTGCTGAGAAAATATACTTGAGGCTCTTGTGATCCGTGTATATCAACACCTTATCTCCCAGAAGATAATGCCTCCAGATCTTCAAGGCAAATATAACAGCTGCTAGCTCCAAGTCATGAGTTGGGTAATTCCGCTCATGAGGCTTCAGTTGCCTGGATGCATAAGCTATGACATGATCATGTTGCATAAGTACACACCCCAGGCCTTTTCCTGATGCATCACTGAAGATGACCATCCCTCCTCTTCCTGAGGGAGTCTTCAAGATTGGAGCTGAAATGAGCCTCTGCTTCAATTGCTCAAAAGCTGCAGTACATTCTTCTGTCCATATGTACCTTTCTCCTTTCCGGGTGAGCTTGGTCAACGGGGCTGCAATCCTAGAGAAATCTTGGACAAAGCGTCTGTAATATCCGGCTAGTCCAAGAAAACTCTTAATTTCAGTCACCGTCTTTGGAATTGGCCAGTCCTTCACTGTCTGGACTTTGCTAGGATCAACTGAAATTCCTTCCGCTGAAACTATGTGTCCAAGGAAGGCCATACTGTCCAACCAAAAGTCACACTTGCTCCTCTTAGCATGAAGCTGCTCCTGCTGGAGAGTCTGCAATACAATCCTCAAGTGTTCTGCATGCTCCCTGTTGCTCTTTGAATAGATCAAGATGTCATCAATAAAAACAACAACGAACTGATCCAAGTAGGGCGAGAACACTCTGTTCATCAAATCCATGAAAACTGAAGGGGCATTGGTGACTCCGAAAGGCATAACTAGAAACTCATAGTGGCCATAACGGGTCCTGAATGCCGTCTTCGGAATATCCTCTTTCCTCACCCTAAGCTGATGGTAACCCGATTGTAAATCTAATTTAGAGAATACTCGGGCTCCATGAAGCTGATCAAACAGATCATCAATCCTTGGTAAGGGATACTTGTTCTTGATGGTAACTTTGTTCAATTCTCTATAATCAATACAAAGCCTTTTACCACCATCCTTCTTGTTTGCCAATAATACTGGAGCTCCCCATGGTGAAGTACTTGGCCGAATCAATCCCTTATCAGAGTATTCCTGTAGCTGCTTCTTTAGAATCTCCAACTCCGTCGGTGCCATCCTGTACGGAGCCTTGGATATAGGAGCTGTTCCAGGCACAGTATCAATAGAGAACTCAATCATCCTGTCAGGCGGAAGTCCTGAGATCTCAGCAAACACCTCTGGGAATTCATCCCACACCGGTATTCCCTTCTTCTGAATCTCCGAAGTAGTCATCCGAATCTTTCTCTTGGTAGACTTCACTTCTCCACTAAATTGGAACTCCGGTTGAAGAGGGATTCTGAAATTGATCTTCTTCTCCCTACAGTCAATCACTGCATAGTACTGACTGAGCCAGGTCATGCCTAAGATTACGTCGTACCCTTTGGTGTCTAGTATGAGCATATCTATGGCCAAGGTCTTATCACAAAGTTCTACTGGACAATCAGTGCAAACTCTAGAAGATGTGACTACTCCATTCCCTGTACTAATCTCCCATTTGTGGTCTAAAGATTTAACAGGTATGGAATGCAATGCCACAAAATGATCTGAGATAAAACAATGTGAAGCACCTGAATCGAAGAGGGCTAAAACAGGTTTAGAATGCACCCTGATATTACCTGTTATCACCTCCTCAGAAGTCTCAGCCTCTACTTCTGTCAAATTGAAGGCTTGACCCCTTCCACGCCCTGCAGCAGTCCTAGCTCCTCTCTGGACTGGGCGAATAGCTTGCTGTGGAGGAGGGGGAGGAACTCTCCTGATCATCGGTCCTTGATTCCTCTGTCCCGGTGGCCCTGGAAGTGCTCTCTGTCCATTCGGTCCCGGCAGTGCTGGCAAAGCTTGGCCGGCTATCCCCATTCTCCTGTGTGGACAGGCTTCTATGGAATGGTCTCGGGAACCACATACCAAGCATAATCCATTTGCCCTACGGCAATTCTGTCGAATGTGGCCTGGCTTCTGACAATAACTGCAGAAAGAAAGTGGTTGAGCCGTCTGGTAAGGAGCTGGTCGGAATGGTTGCCTCATAGCCTGAACCTTCGCTGCTCTGTATGGGCCTCCTCTTCCCATAGGTGGAAATGGCCTCTTCATGGCCTGGTTCCTCATCTGGTTCTCTTGCTTCTTCTCTAGCCCACGCTCCACCTCTCGAGCTATGGTGAGAACTTCTGAATAAGTCTTCAGCTGCTGGGGCATTAGGAAAACTTGGATGTCCATCTGCAAGCCCTGCTGAAACCTACTAGCCCGCTTCTCCTCATCAGTTACCATGTACGGAGCAAAGCGGCTAAGTCTGAGAAATTCCACGGCATACTCATCCACGGATCTATTCCCTTGCTGAAGTCTGATGAACTGCTCTTCCATGTCCTTCTGAGCAGTGGCAGGGAAGAATCTGCTATAAAGCTCTTGGAGAATGTGTCCCAGGTGACAGGCTTCTCCAATCTTGCCTCCTCAGCTAGCCACCATGTTCTGGCTATATCCTTCAATTGAATCTTAGCAACCTCCACCTGATTCTCCTTAGGAACTCGAGCTGCATTCAACAAGTCTGAGGTATCCGTCAGCCATTGCTCAGCATCCAGGGGTTTCTCTTCACCCGTGAATATGGCTGGTTGCAGCCGTCTGAAGTCTGAAATATTCCCCGGCCTCTGTTCCTTTGGAGCTGCTAGCTCTTGCCGAAGAAGTTCCGTCTGTTGTTGCTGATTCTCCATCATCGTCTGAATGACCCTCAGAATGTCCACATTCTCTCCCGCGGGTCCATTCGATGCTTGTCCAGAGTTGCTACGACCCGTCCTTCTCTCCATACCGAATTGGGATAAGATAACTGGAATTGGAAAAATGGAAGGAGTTTAGGACACAAGGGAAGGAATCAAGAAGGGATCAAGAAGGACTAGATAACTTTGTACATTGTAGTTGGCAATAGCAAATTTCATTAACTTACTACTTGATTGTACTATAGGTGTGAGAGCCTAGGCTCTGATACCAACCTGTAACGCCCCGATCCTGACGGATACGGAGACGTCACTGCGACGTATATACGTAGGTCGGAAAGTGCCCCCAAGTATATACGCTAAGCATTTAGTACAACAAAGATCAGAGTACACGACAAAGCGTGATGTCCATACATA
The DNA here is from genome assembly GCA_038442645.1 of Agave tequilana. Taxonomy (NCBI): domain Eukaryota; kingdom Viridiplantae; phylum Streptophyta; class Magnoliopsida; order Asparagales; family Asparagaceae; genus Agave; species Agave tequilana. The sequence goes on from JAVJIF010021170.1 coordinate 40,816, forward strand.
TGCCAACATAAAAGTACAAGTACAAGTCATCACAAAATATGATAAAATATTACACATTACATGTATCTTTTATCACAACCAAGTTCTAAAGCAAAAGATACAATATAAACACAAAATGCTCACGAGTAGGATGAAGATCCCGTGAGTCAAAAAGAGAGATCTGGCACAAGGACTGGAGCTAATCGGCCTGCTCACTAAAGAAAGCTCGATCCTCTGTGGATGGCTCCACTTCGATCCAAGCTTCAGAACCTGAACATACAAATCCAAGGGAGTCAGGACCTCCCAACAATGAACAGGCTACAGCCAAATGGCTAGGAGAACAAGAATATGAGAGTTAGAACAGTATAATGAATACCAATCAATAAGTAATGGAAGCATAAAGAGTAAAAGTCAGAATACAATAAATCCACAGTTAGAGTCTATTATTATTATTACTTGTCTCACTGTGATATCTAGCTATGTGACCCAGCGTCCCAGCGCACATAGATCCATATCCTAGTAAAGCAAGGTTGTTATTGGAAACCAGCGGTTGTATCGACGAACTATGTTTACAGTGGATCCCGTACATGCCCGGGATAACGGTCCAGGATTGTTCCGTTGCTTGGTGACGGAAGCCAGCCGCTAGGCTAACAGGAGGGACTTATGTATGCCCTTTATCATGATAGTATTCAGGAAGAGGGAGCAAGCACTCCCCTCGGTCCCCTGGTGGCCCACAGGTCAGACCGGAACATGAGTTGCACAACATTCCTAAAACCACTGTAAACAAGAACACATATCGATATCCGCATGTTTTCCCCCGACCCAATATAAGTTGGTCCATTTTATACAAAAGTCAAGTGTATCATGCTTGGTTCAAGTGATGGCATGATAAGTGGTGATATCCATTTATTAACAAGTTATGGAATGAGACTACACAATGATAAGTCATGAAGTGGAAATATATAATAACAAGTCATGGTGTAATATGAAGTAAGATCCATCAAGTAACATGTCATGAGGTATCAGTCATGAAGCACAAGTAACAATGATACATAGCACATGAACCAATGATAAGATCCAAATTCAGAAAAGAAATCAACTAAGACAAACAGTCAGGATTAGTCGACTAGGTGGAATGGTTAGTCGACTAATAGGGGTCTTAAGTCGACTAACAGTCAGGATTAGTCGACTAAAACTGGGTTCCAGAGAGTTGGATTCTGATTTCAGGAAAAGTTAGTCGACTAGGTGGAAGGGTTAGTCGACTAACAATGATTATAAGTCGACCAACAGATACTTAAGTCGACTAAGTCTGTGATACAGAGAGTTGGGATTTATTTCAGGGAAAAGTTAGTCGACTAGGGTCAAGGATGTAGTCGACTAAGGGTCTCTAGTCGACTGGTAATTTGGTCTAGTCGACTAAAACTGTGTTCCAGAAAAGGTTACGTTTCAAAACAGAGGGGTTAGTCGACTAATACCTAGGTCAAGTCGACTAATCGTCTAGAAACAGAATACAGAACAGATTTTCTGATGGTTGTGTTTGATGGTCAAAAAAACATGATTTTGAAGATGTAAATATACAGGATATGAGAACACAAGTGTGCTAGGAAATTAGACAAGTCTTGGTGAGTAAAAATACTCACTAGGATTGGTTAATCGAAGCTTTACGAGTTCCGAGAAGATCGTAGTCGACGATATCACCAACTTGATCCTTGGCGATATTGCGGACGATCCCAATCCAAAGAAGTGGTGGTTGCTTGAGATGGAGAAGATGACCTAGGTGATGTTTTGGAGTTAGGGTTTGAGTTGAGATGAAGGAGGATTTGGTGAGGGTGAAGGTTTCTCTTGGTGGAAGGAAGTAAAAAGGAAAAGAAGTGTAAAGGAAATGTTTAAATAGGTTTTTGATTTTGTAAAGGAGATGCAATTTATGTAGAAGAGAGGGGGCTTTGTGTAAATAGGGGAGGGGATGAGTGTCCCTCTTCTTGGCCACTTGGCCGGCCATGGGAGAGAGAGAGAGAGAGACATTAAATGAGGGGGTTGGTGGAAGTGAGTGGAGGTGAAATTTTGGGAAAAGATTGGAATTTTGGGAAAATAGAAAAACTTGTGGTTGTGGAGGAAGGAAGGAAGTTAAGAAAAAGGAAAAAGGAAAGGAAATTATAAATGAAAATATTTTCTCTTGGATTTAAAAATGAAAAGACAAATTCCCGGGTTTAAGTCGAGGATGCGGAAAACGTTTCGGAAAATACCGAAATCGTCCGAAATTCAAGTATCTCGGAACGACCCGAAAATTTTACCAAAAATCAAGAATAATATTTTAAGACTCATGGTGAAATTCGTTTGGAGAAATAATTTATAGTTTTAAAACTAAAAATCCCGGAATCAGTTATCTACCGACTCCGTTGGAATTTTCATAAATTCATAAAATTCTCAGAAAAAGTATTTAGATAGAAAATATGATTCTAAGAAATAAAGTCTAAAGGACCTTCTAGAAATTCCTAACTGTTTGTGAATTAAAAATCCGAGAATCGATCAGCGGCACTGGTCGACACCGGTTTTGAAAATATTTAATTAAATTCAGGAAAATTCCAGAAAATCATAGAAAATATATAATATTGGAAAATGATTTTAAAACTGAAATCGGTCAAATACAGGAAGTAAATCGAAAAATACGATCGAAAAACTGAATACGCAACTAAGTACGTATTCCGGGAACGGGGTATTACAACCGCGAAGGGGGAGGAGAGGAAGAGGGCGGGTTGGTGCCCCCACCGCCGCCCGGCGCGTGCCCGCCGCCCGGCGCTGCCGGCAAGGCCTGGACGGCCTCCGGCGCCGCCGGCCTGGTCTGCCGGTGGCCGGCGTGCCACCGGCCACTCCTGGCTGGAGATTCGCAGAGAGAGAGAGTGAGAGATAGGGAGAGAGGGAGAGAGAAAGGAAGAGAGAGAGAGGAGAGAAAGAGAGAGAGGGTTTAGTGTGGGAGAGTGAGAGAGAGCATCGAGGGGAGAGAGAGAAGAGAGATTTTAAAAGGAGGGGAAAAACAGTAAGGTGGTGGGTTGATTGGCGGTGGCTTGGGGAAGAAGAAAAGGAGGAAAGAGAGAAGAAAAAGAAATAGAAAAATAAAACTTTAATATTATTTTAATGGGGTCCAAAATTGACTAGCTCCGAACAATGTCCAAAAATTACAGAAAATAAAGAATATTATCCTGAGACGTAATATGAAGACGAACAGAAACTCGATCCGGTTTGCAAATTAAAAATCCCGGAGTGTCTCGCCGATACGGGCGACACCGTTTGATCGGATTTTCGATAAATTCAGAAAAATCCCCAAAAATACCCTAACGTAGATAATACGATTCTAAGATACCTGGAGAAAGCGAATTCTCAAAAGTCTACTCTGTTTGTGAAATAAAAATCAGAAGGCCAGTTCTCGGTATCGGTCGATACCGACTACGGAGATTTTCCAAATAATCCAGAAATTTTCCAGAAAATCCTGAAAAATCTCAAATATTAGAAAATAATTTTTGAAATTGAAATCAGCTCAATCGGACTACCACGGAGGTCAAATCAATTTTTATACGTCGTATCGCGTACCGATACTGTGATACGTACACCGGGAGCAGGGGGTTACATCCACCTTTCTCCACCACCATTTCCTCCACCATTCTCCCCTCCATCTACTCCACCATTCCAACAAACAACAACAACCACAACACCATCTTCTTCCTCCATTTCCAGCCAAAATAATTCATCTTCTCCACTAACTTTACCACCATTTCCACCACCACCTACACCACCTTAACCACCACCAACCATACCATCTTCTTCTCCTCGTCATACTCTTTCCAACGAGGTCTAGCTTCGTTCTCCGAACCGCCATTTCAAAACTCCATTTTTTTCATTTGAACTACACTTGCACCAACAACAACCCTCTCTTTTGGGGTCTTGGCCACCCATCTCCGGCCAACTCCGGCCGCCGCCGGCGATCACCGACCAAGCCACGGTCGGCCTACCTCCCCCTTCTCTTCTTCTTTCTTTCTTTTGCTTTTCTTTCTTTCTTTCCTTCTTTCCTTTCTTTCCTTTTCTTTTCTTTACTTTTCTAATCTTCCCTAAACCTGCGTCTCCCCCTCGCCCTTTCTTGCGTCTCTCACTTCCCCCTATCACTCACTTTCTCTTGTTAATTGCTAGACGCGGAGTTCACCCCGCGTCCAAGTAATTTCTTAAACGCGATCTTCGCGTTCTTGTTATTTGTTTAACGCGATTCTCGCGTTCTTATGTTAACGCGACGCGGAGCACATACTCGCGTCTGCGTTCTTCCTGTATTGTAAAACGCGGGTCTCAGACCCCGCGTTTGTGACCCCAACGCAGCGCAACCCCCGCGTCTGCGACCCCTGCGTCTTCATTCTCACTTTTTCTGATTCATCCTTCTCCTCCTCTTTTTTTTTATAATATTGGTTATTAAGCGCGTTGGTTACCAAAACTCTGGAGCTTGGGATTTCCCGGTGTTTTCTGAAGTTTTAGGCGAGTGTTCTCGCTTTCCTTCGGATTTTACTGCTTCATCATGCTGACTAATATTATATTATTTTCCTGGCACACTTGCATGTATCGTGCTATCTCTTGTCGCCTGCCTAATATCACCTCTCACACATATGTCCCATGGCACCTGTTATGCTACTACTTGATACTCGCCCCGTTATGGCATATCGATGCTTGGCTTACGATTATCATATTCGCGGGAATCATGTGACTTGAAATTATAATACTCATGTACTCTCGAACTCCTGATCTTGGCATGCACTTGCTTTCCCGTGAATTGATAATCACATAATAAATCATAAAAAAAAAGAAACCACTTGAATCGGGTCGGGGGAAACTTGCGGCGATCAATATATGTTCGTGTTTACAGTGGTTTTAGGTATGTTGTGCAACTACATTTCTGATTTGACCTGAGGGCCTCCAGGCGACCGAGGGGAGCGCTGGCTCCCTCCTTCCTGGTACCATCTTGATAGGGCATCCTATAAGACCCAACTGTACACCTTGCGGCAGGTTCCGTCCTCCAGCAACAGAACAATCCTGGGTCGTGGTCCCAGGTATGCACGGGACTCACTGTATACATTGTTCGTTGATACCCCCGTTGGTTTCCAATAACAGCCTCGATTTACTCATATGTGGATGTATGTGTGCTGGGACGCTATTACACATATCTAGACATATGGGTAGAACGAGTAATAAGTATAAATATTGAAAATGGTAGCAATAGATTTATTCAAGCCTTATCACTTTCATTTTATGCCTCCACTTCTTACTTACTGTACATATACTCTCGACACAGCTCTTGATGCTTAATATTATTTTGATCATATCAACACACATATACCTATCTCTACACGACACTTGGCATTCACCTGTCTATTTGTTAGTGAGTTTCTGACTCCCCTGTACTTGCATGTTCAGGTTCTGAAGCTTGGACTGAAGCGGAGCCCTCCACTGAAGATCAAGCTTATCTCTCGGAGCAGGCTGACTTGTCCTAGCTCCTTCTATTCCTGAACCTTCCTGCTAGCTCGGGGATCTTCTTCTCAGCTCGTGAGCATCTTTTGCTGTACAAATTGTAGATTTCACTTTTGTACCTGGCTGTGATATAATGTACATGTACCAATATATCACGCTCTGTGATAACTTTGTAATCCTTATGTTGGAATGTATATTGCCACGTGCTTCTGTACTCTGATTCTTGCCTGTACTGATGCTTAGCGTATATACATGAGGGTATTTCTGACCTGCGTATATACGTCGCAGTAACGTCTCCGTGCCAGTTGGATCGGGGCGTTGCACTTACAGATAATCTCAGAGGATATGCTCTCGAAAATAAGAGATGTGGCTAAATGTAGCGACATGATGAAGGGATCAAGTCAGGATCATCTGTATTTCTTTTCAAAAATGTAAATACACGAATGTTGTTAAACTCTGTATTACTCTTGTTAGATGAAATCAAGTATGTATTTGAAGGAATATATTCAAAATAGAAGGACTTTTCGAATAAAACATATAAAAACTTTTAGAATGAAAATATTTGTCTAGATCTTGCCTGACTTTTTTTACCGTGGGCTTTCTGGAATCAGAATGATTACGCCTTTTCATAGTGCTGATCTTTGTTACTAGCATGGTTGATTTGTCCTGTGAGTGATTTGATAAGTCTGTCGTGTTGTTTTTGAATGGAATAGTCTCATCAGTGGTACCTACAAAGTTTTTGGCCGTGGAGTGGGGAATCCCAGTAGCAGGGTTGGATTCACAGTTGATTTCGAGTCAGGGTTTGACCGATCAATGGAGCGGTGAACTTCGGACTCTGAGAGGGGAATTCCCTCTGGCAGAGTAAGGATTCCGAGTGGGGATAGGACCCACAATGGAGGGAGCTCATATGCTGGCATTTATGTTCCACGCCCGGTAGAGGGAAACTACTTGGAGTACAAATGCCCGTTAAAAAGGGGGAAGGATGATGCGCACACAAGCATGCAATGTAACAACTTAAATTAAATGTTGGATGCAGCATAATAAAAGTGATAAATAAAGCTAATATAAACTCTGCAGAAATAAAACAGATTGGGCTAACAAAACTATGTATACTCAGCTTATAATCACACGAAAGTAGTACGTCGAGAAAATGATCCAACAAGAAAATCCTTATGTGTATATGATACGTCCTGTGTAGTTATAGGCTAAACATACATAATCCGTGTTATTTCGGAATGAGCGATACATGCAAGCATGTGCAAAGGTTATGTTCAGATAACGCATGGGCGATCGTACCTTCCCAGAATGTTTGATTTCTTCAGCTTCTAATCACACGAAACTAATACGTCGAGGGGATAATCCAAATAAAGAAACCCTCACGTATGTACCATATGTTCCGTGCAAATAGAGGCTCTCTGGAATGTTTACCTACAAACTTGAAAGGGGTCTAAAGTAGGGGTGCGACCTAGTGATAGATTGGATGTGTCTTCTCTGAGCGGGGGTTAGATCCACAATAGAGTGACGATTTGGACCTCTGATAGGGGAAATCCCAGCAGCGGAGTTGGGCCTCCGAGTGAGAAAACCCCAGCAATGGAGTTGGGTTCACGATTGCTTTTGAGTGAGGTTTTGTCCCATCAGTGGAGTTATAGACTTGGTAAGGACTTGAAGTGGAGGTGTGACCCAACAACATATTGGATGTGTCTACTCCGAGTGAAGGACCATAAAGAGTGACGAACTGATTTGGACCTGTAGAGAGAAACTGCGAAGGGTTCATCCGCCTGTAGGCTTGCGTTTATGTTTTGCACCCAGTAGAGGGCAAATGTCATGGATACATTCGCATATGGATCCGCCCGTAGGTTTAGATGAGGGAAGCCGTAGGTTGGCGTTTGTGTTCCGCGCCCGGTAGAGGAAAACTACTACGGGTACATGGCACGTAGAATGAGGAAGCTCATAGGCTGGCGTTTGTGTTTCGTGTCCGGTAGAGAAAAATTACCAGGGGTATATTTGTCTGTAAGACGAGGGGAGCCCATAGGCTGTTTCTTGCGTTGTCATCCCCGAGCGGGGGTGAAACCCACAACGGAGTGTACAAGCATTAGACTCCGAGTGCGAAAGAAACCCTTGCAGTAAAGTTGGTTGTAAATGGTTAGAAGCAGAAAATAATTTTATTTGATGATGAAATGGAAAATAAAATATAAAGGAGGTCATGGATAGTGTACATCCTTGTTTAGGGAGGTAGGTTGGATCACTCGATTGTTTCGTACGGGGTAATTGTGTTCTGTGGTTGGGCAGGAGGTGCAGCGCTCGGCTATCCGGATACGGGGACTGCTTCAGTGTGAGTACATATTCCTTGAGAAAGTCCTGGTGGATAAGTCTTTCCAGGTACCTTCGGGAGCTCCAATAATGGATAGTCTTGTGCCCTTTACCGTCATGGTAGGAACAACACTTCTTTGCTCTGGAATGTGAGAGATCGTACTGGGCGGGTCTCGAACGTTTGACCCAGCGTTGATCCTTGATGGTGTTGAAGATTTCGTTGACGGGGAGCCTAAGCTGAGTGAATTGCTCTATCGGTTTATAGGTTCGGAGCGAGTTCAGTGAGAGAATCAAGAGCGCTTGTCTCTTGTAGGCAAGCTGCCCCCGGTTCCGATCCTGGGCATGGTGAAGGCTTCGTGCACAAACTTTAACTTCCCTTGTGGTTGTCGGGCTTCGCGGAGTAGTTGGAGGAAGTCTTCATTTCCTCCTCTAACTGGATGTAGGACTGAGCTCGGGATAGAATCTCGCTCATCTGAGTGACATTGTGCTTCAGGAGATATTTGTACTAAGGATGAGAGACTTGCAGCCTACTGATAAGTGTGACTACCAAGATGTCCTCGTCCCAGTTTGGGACCTTGGCTAATTGGCTCTCGAAGTAGCTAGTGTAAGATTTGAGGCTGTCGTCTGCCTCGTCTTGACATTGAGAATATCATGGTTGTTTCTCTTAGTCTCCCGGCGAGACGCATACTGGGTGAGAAATGCTTCCGACGCCTCCTCGAAGTTGTGGAGAGAATGCGGATACAAGGAGTACAACCAATATGAGACAACACTTTTCTGACTGGAAGGGAAGATGAGGCACATGAGCAGATTATGCGGGAGTGAAATACCATTTTGTCCCAAAATATCTGATGTGTTGAACTGGGTCGCTCATTTCTGAGTAGTAGTCGAAGGTCAAAGTCGAGAATTTCTTCGAGAACTCGTACTCCAGGATCTCCTTAAAGAGAGGAGGAGAGGAAACTTTGGAGTTGAAAGTGTTGATTGGTTATCGGACTGTAACTTATCCTCCTTGATTCGTCTTTGTATTAGCTCGTCGAGGCTTGGAAGTCAGGAGATTCTCCAGTTCCAAACTCGCTTTCCAATTGCGTTGGCGTCGGGGTACTTTGGAGGGCAGTGATTTGAACCTGGAGTTAGTTGTTGAGCTGCCTCAATGCCTTCTGTCCACGAATAGCATTCTCGCGATCGAGAGCCGTTTGCTCCCGATCACAATCTGACTAGGCATGTTGCTCATTCATTTGTTTTTTTCATGTCGGAGAGCATCTGAAGGAGCTGGTTTTCATGTTGCTGCGGTGGTTGGACACTGGCGGCTGCCTCCTGAAGCGAGGAGGAGCTAGTGTTTTCGGTGGTACGCGGCTCATCGTCGGCAGGCGGAGATTGCGCCCCCAGTAGAGCTGATGGCCTTGCATTTAGATGTGACGCCGTTGAGAGAGACAGTTTGCTTTCTTAGGACCATCGACGTTTTTGAAAGAGGCTTTTTAGGCTTTTTTTAGAAAGGTTTTATTGGGAAGGTTTTGTGATTTTGGAGAGGGAGATCTGAGTGTGAGAACTCATATCTCAATGAAAGCATTAGTTTGTGATAGTGATTTTCCGTCATAAGTGATTGGATGATCGATCATCACTATAAACGAAAAGATATGATATGGGATAGTGCGCGTAAATAAAACACAACGCAAAAAGAAACACATAATTTTACAAGAAAACCCTTAACCAGGAAAATCACGAGAGGGAGAAGGAGCTTGTAACCCCCAGTTCTAGATGTACGTATCGCAGCACAGGTACTCGATATGATGAAAAAACCTAATTTGATATTTGGTTAGCCAGACTGAGCCCATTTCAGTTTCATATATTAATTCATAATATTTTAGATTTTTCTAAATTTTCTAGATTATTTTGGAGAATCTCCCAAATTCGGTGTCGACCGGGATCACTGCTATAATCTAAAATTTTTAATTAACAAATAGAGATGAATTTCTAGAATCTTATTTCACAGTTTTGCTTCAGGTAATATTTTCTATTTTGATAATTTTTCTGAATTTATTAAAATTAACCCAAAAATAATAATAATATAATAATTCTCTTTCATTTTCATTTTCTTTTTCTCTCTCCCTTTCTTCTCCAAACTTCTCCCGACTTCCCACCGACTCATCCACTGCCTTTTCTCTCTCTCTCTCCCCCCTATAAAATTTGTCTCTTATTATCTCCTCTCTCTTTATAGCATTCTCTCTATCCTCACTCAGTCTAGCTCCCTATGAATCCTCTTTCTCTCCGCATATGTCTCCTTCTCTCTGACCTATACCTAGGCCCGGCCGGCTGCCACCCCAACTCTCCTCTATCCTCTCCTCTCCTAAGCTCTTCCTATCTCCCTATTCCTTCTCTCTCTCTCTCTCTCTCTCTCTCTCTCTCTCTCTCTCTCTCAATTCTCCCTCTCTTTTCTCTTCTTTCTCTTCTTTTCCTTCTCATCCTCCTCCTCCTCCCCGCGTCACCAGTCCACCACCACGGCCCTGTACTGCCGTGCCCTGCCACCATCGCCCTCCTCCTCCCCTCTTCCTATCTTCTTCTTTTCTCTCTTTCACTTTTCAACTCTCTTTATCTCTCCCCCTCCACCGGCCGGCCTGCCGGCTAGAACGTCGTCACTGACTGGACGTATCCGTCAGGAACGTACTGCCACTAGCCGACCAGGCCAGCCACTCAGGCTGCCACCTCTCTTCCTCCCTCTTCTCTCTTTTATTCTCTCTCTAATAAACCTAAACCCATTTACAATCCATTAATCAGACCCGTTAACCCATTATCTAATAACCCAAATCACTTAAGTCTATTGGATTCAAGTTATTTTGATCTGAACCCGACCCGACTGCAACCCGAACTGCATCCAAAACTAAATAAAAGTAATTTTATACAATGCCTCTTGGTAATTTAAAATAATTGCATTTTATATTTTATTAATTACAAATCTAACTCGTTTTTATTAATTTTAATATTCGGGCGATATCTTGACCATCCGGAGTCCGATTTGGATGATTCTCAAGCCGTTGCGATGTAAAAAAAGTAAGCTATTCCTATGATAACTATATGATGTTTTTCTTTTATAAGCTATATTCATAAAAAATAATTTATTAAGTTGTATTTACTATTTAATAAATCATTTAAATTACATTTACCATTCAATAAACATGTAATTGGTAAAATACTTTAATTAAAGTATAAGTGTATGATTTTTAAGAATTTTAAATAAAAATAATATTTTATTGTGATTCATGATTTAAATATTAACTAGAAATGAATTATTTATATAATTAATGATTATTAGACTATAAATTAAAGAAATTTACAGATTAATAAATAAATTAATAATTTTAATATGGTTGTGAAGAATTTGAAAATACATAATTGTAAATAATTACTTTGCATTGATCGTGTTAATAATATTGAAATTGTTATAACAAATATTGATATATTGACACTTCTTCATCATATTTATCCCATCACTGTTACCCGACTCATGAGAATAAAACACTGATACATTGGAAACTGTTATTTTATGTGCTTGTATCATCATTATACGGATACTCTGTTACACTGGATACGGTTATTTCATGTTCTTATATTACTATTACACGAATTCGCCTGTATACATGCTTTGGTTGTTCCCGTATTCTTATTGCATGGATCACTGTTCATATTTCATGGATTATTGTTACTTAAATATTCATGCATTACTGTTACATGAATATATCTTGAATAAAAGACATGATTGTTTCATGTATTCTTGATATTGATATGACATTCATGTTACTTGGATATATCAGCAACTGACCTAAGATGAGCAGAACTAAGTGCCACACGGACAATGTGTCACACTACATATGCGGTAGGGGCCACCTCTTGAACCCGTGGGGCCACGTATAGAGTCTCACATCTTATGGATTTATGTCTCATGTCTCCTGTTATCCTGTTACACATTATTATTATTGTTTTTGTGCAATTAAATATAATAAATATAATATGGGTTGGGAAAAACTGGACGGTTGACTAGATATTAACGGGTGGATGTCATGGATCCATATTAACCCGCCGCCGGGGATTTGGTAGTGCTGGCTATCGTTTATTATAGCTCATTAACCTTCATGTTTCCTGTTTTGTTTTAGCGGGTCGGTCTTGGTCTCGGCAGCCAGAAGACTTTTTAAGGTTGTGATCCCGAGTTTACAAGGGATACACCCACCCGATTAAAACTCCCTGACATTGAGTTTTCAATTAACATAATAAAACAGTATAAATAATGATGACAACAGGAACGCTTGTTATTTGGTCACTCTCTCGTTCGGATAATGGTACCCATATGCCATGTCCGGATAGGTTTGGCTGGAGTACGGACTCTAGTATAAACTGTCAGTGGTATGGGGCAGTGGAAGAGGTTGATTAGACTATCTGGTGATACCGATTGTTATTATTGTATAAATAAAATGACATGCTCGATATATGTATATTATTGTCTGTTTGTACTTATACTAGTTTAAACAATAAATCTTTATATATGTGTGTGTTTGTGTATATATATGTGCGCGCGTGTGTATACATATGTATATGTATATGTGTGTGTATATGTGTGGTGTGTGTGTGCACACACACACACATATGTGAGTGTGTGTATGTGTGTGTAACGCTTCTCGTTTGACATAGTCATTATTTTAATGAGGTATTGTATAATATTGTAAAAGTAACACCGCTTTAACATGCATGCTAGGTATTAATAATTTAATAATGCTAATATAATTATTGCAATACATACATATATACACACACACACACACATATATACATATATACATGCGCATATATATATATATATATATATATATATATATAATATATATATATATATATATATATATATATATATATATATATATATATATATATATATACACACACACACACACACACATACATATATATATATATATAAGAGAAAAATGTATATCAGCCCGCGGGCTGAGAGAACTCTCTCAGCCTGCGCTGACGTGGCTCAATTTTGCACCCCACTAACTTGCGGCCGCTTATCGAAAGAAGTTAAATTACCAAATACCCCTTATGAAAAGCTACTTTTTCGGTAAAAGACAGTGAATGCTGCTTCTTTAATTTTTTTACCTGATTTGATATTTAATGATTTTTATATAGTCGCAGTACTTATGAGAACTGCTACCACGGTCGCAGTCTTTTCTAAGGACTGCTACCAATGTCGCAGTCTTTTTCTGAGGACTGCTACCAAGGTCGCAGTGTTTTTATGAGAACTGCTACCACGGTCGCAGTCTTTTCTAAGGACTGCTACCAAGGTCGCAGTCTTTTTCTGAGGACTGCTACCAAGGTCGCAGTCTTTTTCTGAGGACTGCTATCATGGTCGCAGTGTTTTTATAAGAACTGCTACCACGGTCGCAGTCTTTTCTAAGGACTGCTACCATGGTCGCAGTCTTTTTCTGAGGACTGCTACCAAGGTCGCAGTCTTTTTCTGAGGACTGCTACCAAGGTCTGCTACCACAGTCTTTTCTGAGGACTGCTACCATGGTCGCAGTCTTTTTCTGAGGACTGCTACCAAGGTCGCAGTCTTTTTCTGAGGACTGCTACCAAGGTCTGCTACCAAGGTCGCAGTCTTTTTCTGAGGACTGCTACCAAGGTCGGTAAAAAGTTGTGAGGGAGGGTATTTTTAAAAATTACAATGTTGAGGTGACTGGCATTAAATTGGGCGGGATTTTACAGGATTTTGCCCGCCAAAATTATTACAGATGTGGGGCGGTGATGTTGCCACGCCCGCAGGCTGAGAAAACTCTCTCAGCCCGCGGGCTGAGGTACAGTAAGCCCTATATATAATATATATATATATATATATATATATATATATATACATATATTATATATATACATACATATATATATATATACATATATACATACATACATATATATATACATATATACATACATACATATATATATATATATATATATACATATATATATATACCGATTGCAAGTATAATTATATCGAATCACTGTTATTTAGACATGTATAATATATTATCGTGATTGTAATACTATTATAATATATATTAGTGCTTCCCTCATTTTATCACTCATTAGGTCGCTTTCTGACGACTCCGAGGTTACTTCCTCAGGTTGGAGCTCAGAGATTTCGTAGCACTTGATTTTTTTCGAGATATCAACATGAGACCCGCCACTTTTATTATTCATAAGTATTTTTATTATTTTGTCTATATTTTCTTATTTATTCTTATTCTCGTATCTATCATGATCATTGACTCTTTTTGTAGATATTTTTGTACTTATGTATTGCTGAAATAATTGTGCATATTATATTTATTTTCCTATACTGAGCTTAACGCGTCTACGTGAGATATTTTTTCTTGAGTATATACGTCGCCGACTGTTGTCGCGTCCCCACTACAGTATATTTTGAGAAGTGGAGTGTGACAGAGCTTCATTATAATTGTCAGGTTATAAAAATTATAAGAATCTGGAAGATGAATGTAGGCTTTCAGAATCACAATTGGGCTCCTTTAGTATCAGGGGTTGAATATTTTCTCAAGGCTTGCTCCTTCAGGGTAGAATCATTTTCTTCGCTGGAGGACCAACATTTACTTATACTCGACTGAGATGTTGGTATGATGGCAGATGGTACGAGCGAGATCTTTATACTGTACAATTTGTACATGTCGACTTATTATAATGGCTGTGATGAGCGATGCTGATTTATTGAGATTGCATGTAGAAAAAATCGTCACTGTCCATAATTGTCAGCGCTGAGTGACGTCACACGTTATGAATATGAAGGAAAATTAGGTGGTATAACTATGCACGAGGATCGAGGGTGAACTGTTACAGGAGCTGCTTGATTCAAAGCTGAAGTCTTCGGAACGGAGGAGAATACTGAGCAGAGAGGATCTGGAGGAGGTCAGGAACAACATGAACTTCGGAGGAGTGCTTTAATATACCTCGATGAGTTGAAAGGTTAGGGACACATGTCATCATCTTGGACGGGGTTAAAATTTGACCACTACAACTGAATCTAGCAATAAAAACTAGTCAACTTTATGTTCATTAAGATTAGATAACAAGATTCACATCAGAAAATTTGAATTGTGGCACATAAATCTTTTAATTTCTTTTCCATGATAAAAAATGTTCTACGGTCTCTTTCAACATCAAGAGTATTATAGTATCTTATTTCTATTCATTTTATCCTTGCATAATGCCAAGATCTTTGTAATTGAAGATATAAATCACGTGTTATCAATTATAGCCTATGCTTTCTTTTTCAGACACATACGATGTCTCTGACCCTTTTTGACATCGGATGCATCTCACATCTCGTATATCACTCAAGGTTTTTTTAGCTAATTAGACAATAAAAATAAGGGTTTTTTTAAATATTAGTTTCTAAAATTTATCATATTTTGTAGGGCTGAGCATCGGGCGGTGCGGTGCAGTTTTTCTTCCAAAAAAATGAACCGAACCGAACCGAAGTAAAATTACAACCGAACCGAACCGAACCGAAGTGATACATAAACCGAAGCTAAACCGCACCGAAAAAAAATCGGTGCGGCTTGGTTTGGTTTTCGGTTTGGGCCTTGGGCCCAAAATTTAGGCTGGATTTAAAATTTGGCAAAGCTTCCATGTGCGGTTTGGGCCTTGTTACATTTGAAAGTTGAATGTCCCTTCAGCAGCAGCAGGATACCTACATGTTGAGCTTCCATAATTCAAAATGCATCAGTCTTGAATGCAAAAGAAGCTAATATGATGAAAATCAATGAACCATTCACAGAATCACACAGAACATGTCATTTGTCTTCATTAAATTCTCTTAAGTGCCATCTCATCTCTGTTAACTCTGAGCAACAGCAACAGCAAGTACCATAAAAATGTTGCTGCCTCATGGTCGCCTCAATCCATGGACCTAGTAGCCGTAAAACCTCAAAGCTCCCAAACTTCCAGTTCAAATATTACAATCTAGTAGTAAAGTAGCATTCCAAATAGTTCATTACAATAATTAAAAGCAAGAACACACGAATAAAAAAAGTTTTTTCTCAATAACAAAGCATTTGTCCTTCAACAACTTGTTCTGCAGTTCTACTATTCTTCTCTTCTTAAATCTCCGTGATTGTTAGTTCAGACGCCATTTTGGACAAATCTGTAATCAAAAGAAATAAATATTTAATTTAAGAAACATATTAATCTACTAAATCAAAAAACCAATATTCAACTCCAAAAATTTTACCTATATCATGTGTTTCAAGAGCATCCAAGTCTTCTTCAACACTCATTCTTGATGATGACATTGTAACCCGAAGCCAATATTCGGTGCATAAAAGAGCTTGGACCATTCTTGGAGTCAATGAACTCCTAAACGGATTAAGGATACGACCACCACTACTAAATGCCGATTCGGAAGCAACAGTGGAGAATGGAACTGCTAATACGTCGCGAACCATTCGATGTAGGATAGGAAATTTTGAGCTATTAACTTTCCAATAATCCAAGATGTTAAATGTAGAAAGATCATCTTCAACATCTTCACTTAAAAACTTCTCTAATCCGTCTTTGTCTCCTCACCTCCAACACCTGCTCTCATCCTGCTCTCTTCCTTTTAAACCGACTCCTCACATCTAATGATTGAGAAGATGAAGAAGAAACATTGGAAATATTGCTTGAAGATTGGACCATCTCACTCGATTGCTCGCTTGAACTTTCATATCTTCACTTGTAATCATTGAACAATAATGATGCGGCCTCTTTTGCAATCTTCATCTTCTCCAAACTTTCACTTGCACCATAACGAAGTTCAAGAACAAATTGTACATATTGTTCCTTGTATCGGGGGTCAAGAAGCACGGCAATGTAAATTAGCATATTGGTCTTCTCCCAACTCCCCCAATACTTGTCGAACTTCTCTTGCATTTTGCGGGCAATGTTGCTCAATTCTAAATCCCCACTTTCTTGTTGATCTATCAACTCACAAGCGACATTACTAATTTCATGAAGAAAATTATTGCTAGTTATATACAAAGAACCAGAAACACGCAAAGTGAGTTCATAAAACTTTTCAAGAAAAGTACACGACCTCCTTGCATTAGTCCAATCATCCTCTAACGGCATCTCATTGTTTCCATTCCCACTTAACACTTGATTTCTAAAAAATGGATCTTCATCACCATATCTTTCAAAAGCTCTTTCGTACTTGCATGCGGTATTCAGCATCAAATACGTGGAGTTCCACCTAGTAGGCACATCAAAGCATAAGGTCTTAGACCATTCAATTTTCTCAATCTCAACACAATTCTTGAACTTTTGTAATCGAGAAGGAGAACTCCTCACATACTTCACGGCCGAACGCACTCTAGCAACCGAAGAGCCCAATTCTTTAATCCCATCATTAACAATGAGATTAACAATATGCGCAATACACCTCATATGAAGGTGTTTCCCATGTAGCATTGTTCCATTCCAATTATTAAGTCTTTTCTTTAAATAGCCAACCATAGTATCATTAGAAGATGCATTGTCAACGGTTATGGTGAAGATATTTTCAATCCCCATTCTACCAAACACCTCTCCACCGCCCTACCAAGTTCATCACCTTTGTGACTAGGAATTGGACAAAAGTTTAAAATTTTTTTGTTTAATTTTCAATCATTATCAATCCAATGTGCAGTGAGGCACATGTAATTGATATTTTGAATAGAAGTCCAAGTGTCCGTAGTAAAAGATACCATTTGACATGTAGCTTTTAATAAATTCTTTAAATTTTCCTTCTCATCAATGTAAAGTTGGTAACAATCCCTTTGGATTGTCCAACGGGATGGCAAATGAAATCTAGGACATGCAATAGACATGAAATATCGGAATCCAACACCTTCCACTAATTTGAATGGTTGTTCATCAAGAATATAAAGTATGTAAGGGCTTTCCTTATAGCCACTTCATCATACTCCCAATTGTCAAGACTACCTTCTCCACTACTTCCACCTATTGACTGTTGAAAACTTAAAAGTTTTTGTCGAGTTTCTTTATTATGTGGGTTCTTCTTACAATTTTCTGCATGAGCATGTAATGTAGATGTACCATTCACACGTGGATCAGCATTGTACACTTTCTTACAATACTTGCACTCTGCTTTAGCATGTCCGTTTTCTTGAAAAGTTTTAAAATGTAACCATACCGTAGATCTTTTCCTTAAGTTTTTCCTCTTTGTTTTGTGAGTAGGCTGAGGCTCCATTGGATTCTGTCCTTGTTCAACCTACAAAGTGTAGGATCACCTAGAGGGGGGTGAATAGGTGATGGCTAATCTAATGGTCACTCAATGCCAAATAATGCGGAAGTAAAAACTATTATGACCTAAACTAAACTCTTAGGCTAAACACCACGTATAACACAAGAGTGTAGCCGAATTCCCCGTGAAGGGCTCTGGACTAACTCCTCTAGATTCCCCTAGATGAGGGTTGAGGTGCCGCGTTGGCTCTCTTGGTTAAATACAAGTGTTAGCAAACAATCCCCAAGCAAGTATATCAATATGAGCACACATGAATATCAAGCATGTAAGGATAAGCACAATAATAGCATGCAAGATATAAACAAGAGACAAAGAGAGAGTGAGCAATCGCAATCACAAGGGATTTGTTTCGAGGTTCGAGCACACTTGCTCTACATCCCCTCCTTCGACACACGAAGGATTTCCACTATAATCGATCCCACCGGATCACTCGGTGCCGCAACACCTACAAGCTCTCGGACTCTCTAGCCCGTACACACCGCAAGCCCCACAAGCTCGCCGAGGCCGCACCTCAAACAAAGAGTTCACATACGAACTCGAAACAACCGCGAACGCACTCGTCTGCCTCCTCAAGAAACAAGAAAAGATCTCTTGGTGATCTAAACATTTTGATCACCAATAAACACTCTCACAACAAAACTCCCTATAGGGTATATATAGCAATGGATAGCTCAAGTGTTGTGTGAGAAAACAAGGATTGAAATGGTGGAGGAAAAACTCAAGAAATCTCTTTTAAACACTCTTGATAGAACTCTCCTTTTGATTTGAAATATTTGCTCTAAAACAAGTGGAGAAAACCTCTTAAAAGAGTTGGGAAAACTAGTGAAAAATCCACTTGAAAATCTTATTCAAAACAGCCCCCAAATGGTCCAATTTATAGGGCTCCAAAAACTAGCCGTTGGAGGCCTGACAGAACTGTCGGTCGACCGACCAACGGTCATATTTCAGACCGTTGTGCCATCGGTCGACCGATCGGTCGACCGAGGCCAGGATACAGAGAGCGAGTCTCTCTGTCCGGTTGACCGGGGCCTTTCCATAGAGCAGAGCTCTCTGGACGGTCGACCGGGACGGTCGACCGGCCACCTGTCAGAACTAGGCGTGCACGTCTGTGGACGTCGGTCGACCGTGACGGTCGGCCGACTTCAAGCTGCGGTCGACCGTCCCGGTCGACCAGCTGAAGCCAGGAAACAATGTAAAGGGATTAAAAACTAGGTCTTTTGGCTTAAATAAAATCCCATAAAATATAGAAAAATCTACAAAAATAGTTTTACCAATATGTTTTGATAAACAAACATGCTTGCACAAAATCAAGGCATGTTACAAATGATTTGGACTATTTTTTTAATATGAAAAAATTGGCTCAAATGAAAAACAGTATTTTTCCAAACTTGATTTTTCAAAACTTGTTTTTTCAAAACTTCACCAAATACAAAAACAAGATATTTAAACTCATTTGAAGCATAGAGTGTATGGATATGATCCACTACACAAACATGGTGAAATATCTATGTTTTTGACATTAAGCTCTAAATATGATTTTGGTTAAAACATAATGCTTGAATACCAAAAATCAAAACACTTGAAGTCTTCACTTGAATACTGGTTTGGTTTTGATTTAAATTCTTTTCTAAAACAAACTAAATCAAGAGTGTGTGTGTATATGTATACTTGAGCAATCCACCAACTATTCTATCCTTTACATTTTATCTAAAAATAAATCTTATAAAACAAACCTAGACACAAGTCTTCATCTTCTTAAAGTCTTCACTTGAAGTCTTCTCATCTTCTTGACTTGGTCCAAACACGATCTATAGAGCTAGACTCCTCTTGAGTACTTGATGTGGTCTTGATGCACAAGCTCTTGAATCAAACCGTGTTAGCTCCAAAACTTGACTTTAAATCCTTTGTTGAAGCTACACACCTACTAAGATCTTGATCATGAATCTGTCACTAATTAAACACAAGATCATTAGTACTATAACTACATGAGTTGATCATCATCAAAACTAGAGTGATGGGCCTTTGAGCCAACAATCTTCCCCTTTTTGATGATGACAAAACTCATGAAGTTATATATGCATGGATTAAAGTAAAGCTCCAAGAAGCTCCCCTTAACTCATGCATAACAAATAAACAAATAAATATGCAATGTATGCTCATAAACATGTATGCAAATGAAGGAGTAAACATGCTAATCAAGCATAAAACAAAATCTCAAAATCTTTTTCTCCTATTTGCAAAACAAAACATATATGCATAAACACAAATATTACTCCCTTTTAAGCAAGGAAAACAAATACTTCTCCCCCTTAAGTAAGAAAAAACATGCGTATATCTCAAATACTTCTCCCCCTTTTTGTCAATCATCAACAAAGAGGTTAAAGTAAAAACAAAACTAATAAATTTTTCTCCCCCCTTTTTGTCCGAAACAAAGAACCAATGAAGGGGTAAACTCAAATCAATAAAAGATTATATGCAATATACATTCATGAAGAGGAAGACGCTAAGTTAGCTTCCCTACACATATGCATTACATGAAGAAGGGATGACAAGCCCCAATTCACATAACACATATTATGTAATACATAAGAGGAGATATGAAGCTCCCCTACACACGTGTACCATATAAAGAAGAGTTGTCAAGCTCTTCAAAATACAATACACTCAACATGAATCTATATGTAGAAGAGATGTTAAGCTCTCCTTGCATATAGGCAATACAACTTAAAAATATTTTGATTTTTCTTATAAAACAAAATTTTGAATTTTCTCAATAAAACAAATCTTGAGATTTTTCTTAAAATTTTTATTTTCTTATCATAAATAACTTTGTGCTTTAAACATGTAAAACAATTTTAACTCAAGCACAAATAACTCATATATAGTATGAAAAATGAGTATACCAAATGAAATTGATACATACATATATAAGAAAACAAAATATGAGTGTATACAAAAAATAGGGTCAAATGATACAATTGAAATGATTCAATGATACCAATTGGACAAAATAATAGGATCATGTGTATAACTCATAAAACATTGAAGAATAACTAACTAGTTAAATTTTTTTTTTTTTTTGAAAAACTAGTTAAAGATCCTTCAAAAACCTGAAACAAAATCACATGTTTTTCATGAATTCATACTAAATACATAACAATTTAAGCACTCATGGTCCATAAAGCTCAAAATAATCATGAAACAAAGTCATGAATAAACAAATAAGGTGTGAGTGTTCAAAAAAATCATGTAAATAGCATTTTCATGAAAATATTCATTTAGGCTCAAAAAGAAACATGAATCTTTTATTTTTATCAAACAAAACATGAAAATCATTTTTCATTAAAACAATAATTTCATGGTATATGTATGATTAATCCAAATCTAACAATATGCATACATATCCCAAACATAAAAGAGTCTATTAAAGGTATTTGCATGAAGGCAAGAGACTCACGGGTATACATGTATATTATTAGATTTGAATACAAAAATACATATACATACATGAAGTAAACATGAAAATAGGCCAAAACAAGTGTAAATGAGAGAATCATCAAAACTAGCATATATATGTGCATATAGTGGGTACAAATGAGCATGAAGTGCAACATATATGAATCAATTTGTTCTCACTATTTGTACATGTATAAATACAAGTTTTGATAAAAACTACATTTAAACTAGTGTACCACATGAAGCACATAAAACACAATGAATATGCTAAAAATATGATATATGAACAAGCATGTAAATAAATAAACTAGGAGTTAGAAATAGTTACTAACTAAGGAACTATGTTCCAAAACTCCAAACATGGTGGTTGACCTACCAAACCTCCTTGATAGCGATGCATCTATAAATGTGTCCATCAAGTCCATGTGCATCCACATCAAGGCACCATCCCTCTCACGTCGTGTGAGAGCCCTCACCTACATTAAAAAAACAAGGTGGAGGTTTTGGTACCATTTTTTCTTGGGTCCTTGGGGGTTAGCTTTGTAAGGCATCCAAACATTTTATGAGCAAAATTTAAAGCATTTATCTTATCATAACAAAACTTTACTAAATGGCCTTTGCGGCCACAATGTGTACATTTGTACACCTTAGGATGCTTATGTGTGTGAGTGTGATCATGACGTGCAACATAAGCATATGCATGATGATGATGTGCATGAATATGTGGAGTTTGTTTCTTTGAAAATAAAGACTCCAATCTAGAATGGTTAAATGCAAATGAGCTCAAAGTTGAGCTCAAATAATTAATCCTATTTTTCAAAAATTAATCTCACTATCATTAATGGTGGCATGTAAAGCATGGTGAGATTGTGAACAGTTTTCTTTTTAGAAACTTAACTTTTCTTTTTCATTATCAAAAATTTTCTTTTCAAAGAAGTGTTTTCTTGAAAAACAATTTCTTTTTGTTTTCCACCAAAGTAATTTTATTTTTCAAACAAGTGTTTCCTTCACAAAGATCATTTAATTTGGACATTAAGGAAACATTCTCATTTTTCAAATCTTCTTTTTCTTTTTCTAAACATGCAATATTATTTTGAAAGAATCATTTTCCTTATGCATGCAATCAAATTCTTTTTCAAATTTTTATTTTTTTCTTAATCATGTCATATTTCTCAAGAAGGAGTTGACAAAAAGTTGTGAGCTCATCATATGACATGTCATTTTCATCTACCTCGGATTCGGTAGTTACCTTAAGGGGTTATCCCCTTGGACCATATAGCACAAGTTGGAGGCGTCGCTTCCAACATCTGAATCGCTCCCCGCATAATACAGATCCTTTTCGCTGAGGGAGGTGATGATGTTCCATGCTACAAAAGTCAAATCAAATTAGCAACCCTAGATAAATAATCATCATTTAGGGTAGACTTTAAAGCATTAATGGCTTTTGCATTAGCCTGATTATTCTTACTATTAACATATGAATCTTTAGTGGTAGCAAGATAAACATGAATGCCTATGACTTTGAGGTACATAGACATCTTAACCTTCCAAATTTGGATGTTAAGAATGTCAAAAATGGTGGTGGTGACATGAAATCCATGGTGTGTGTACAAATATTGTGATTAGCCTAAAAATGAGGATCTTTAACTCTAGGTTGTAAGACCCAAATTCAGAGCACTTGGCTCTGATACCAATTGTAAGATCACCTAGAGGGGGGGTGAATAGGTGATGGCTAATCTAATGGTCACTCA